>JXSR01S023217.1:36823-63932 GCA_000969725.1 Ophiothrix spiculata
TTTTTGCGTAGGCTATAGATGCTATATCATGTAACTACAGAAATATTATATTTTGGATTAATGACTTGAACATAAGGATATTTATTATGGAGAAAAAACAACTGATATGAAATATTAGTCAGACACAATCTTTATATACCACTTTCAGCATCTTCAACAAAGTTATTTCAGAATTGTCATGATATTCCATTACAAAATTTTACAAAACGTGAAGTTAAACGAAACGGTATTGATGCAGTTAAGAATTTAAAAAATCCATATTTGTTGATTATTTATGTAATGTTTTATTTTTATGCAAGTACAAAAGATTAGAGCAGAAAACAACGACTTCGCGTGTGATTTTAGCACTGATCGGTTCATAACAAATTTTGATGTCAGGTTGTGCTGCTTCGTTGTACTATTATTTATTCAGTCGACAACACTACAGTTGCTCGTCAGTGGGATGCATAATAGTAAACAATTGCTATAATAGTACGCCTTAGTTTTAAATCACTATAGCCATTATGCAGCATGACCTAACAGGCTGCTATCTTCGGTAGAAAGTAGAAGCTTAACTTTGTATCCGTAACATAGTAACAAACATGTTTCAAATGAACACCTCGCAGAAATAACAATTCAAGTCGGGTGGGACTTGTACTGAGTCAAATAATTGAATATATTGTTCAGAAGATTACCATAAGGTCAATAACATTCTCTGAGATGTTATCTAGCCATAAATTCAATGATACCCTACTTATTTCGCTCTGTTTCATGTGATTGAACAGGTACAACATGTTTCAGGAGAACAAACAACACAGCAGCAGTTGTATAAATAGATATGGTTATGAATGTAACCCAAATTTTTATCGTATGAAAATTCGGCATATGGTACAATCTTTAATATCGGAACTCTCAAAAAGGGGGTTTAATTAACAAGGAATAACTGGTCACAAAAGTGCAATCTTGGCTTGTAAAGAAAACATTTAACGCTTACAAATGTTGTTGCTCATATTTTGGTCACAAATGATCAAGCCCTTTCATAGGCCGTCATATATCGGTAGTCTTGTTTTCCATTAATTTCACAAGTTCATGGTATATTTTTATGAAGCGTGAAGATATCTAAAGTGGCAACAATACACCATACCTGCTTGTTTCTTAATCGTTCGTACTTTCTGCAACAAAACACTACACAGACCATCACTAGACCTGTTAATAGCATGACTGTGATTTGAGGCAATTTATAATTAGTTTCTATGTCAACACAATACAAGTTTGGAATTTCCATTGTTACAACCTTGAGTCACGCATTAATACCAATTCTTTCTTTTAACTTTTAATGTCAAAGAAATACTCAGTGTGGATAATATCTTGGGCCTGCGGTCATCTAGGCAATTCAAATTTCACATAGCTGAGTGCGATAAGTCTGGGGTTTCAATTAAAACTAATTTCATTCGTGTTTCTTTAATCTCAATGAAGCACGAAATTTAAATTGAATTTTTGCCACCTAAATAATAGATTTTTAAAATATTGGTTAATTGTGATCTTAAGAAGTAGGATAACCGAACATTTGAGTAAATATCGTGGACAATTAAAGCATAACAGCAGTGGCGTGCGTGGGGCACAGCCATCAGTTGTCCCCGAATGACATAAGACTAAAAAGAAATAAAAAAAGGACAACGATTTTTTTGGACATAGCTTTTTGAAAAGTGACAGGATAAACCAAGCGCACAGCAAGTTTTTCAACGATTTTAAAATATTTTTCTTAATTTTTTTTCTCCCCCCCCCCCCATCTTTTTTATTGTCAAGATCCCCGAATGGACCTTTTCCCCGATTGATTCACCAAACTGGGGGGCGTGCCCCCTCCCCACCAACCCACCCCTTTGGGCACGCCACTGCATAACAGGGGGTTTATAGGAGTTGCTAATTTGTATTTTGATAGAAATCACCAATGAAATCGAAAGTCCTAATTGGATTCAACTTAATTGCCAAGATGTGATTCGAACCAACTATTTTAACTATAGTAGATGTCTTGATATTGTGGGCGTTTTACATATATATATATTATCCGGTAGACCCTGAAGTGTCTTAGATATGTATAGATTTGTTGGATAAAAAAGCCATTTAATATATTGTCCTAACACAATTAGACTGTTGTTTGCATATTTCTGGCATTTCAGTTCAAGTAAAGTTTGAAGCATGATACATTCCTCCAAGATCTTCAAAAGGTCGGTGTAATTTAACCTATATAGTTGTGACATAACAGGGATCCCTCATTTTCATTCTTTACTAGGAAGAATATAGTCTAGCAGATAATTGTGTCACTTGTTTGTCATCAAAGGGCATTCCTATATGATAAAATTGTGGGTAAAGCATTCCCTCCTTCCCCAGTCATAACTCATACTCCCACTGGGGAAGCAACCTACTAGCGATGATATCACTGGAAAAGGGATCGAGGGATACAATTTCCTTGAGTTGAGATATCAATTATCAAATTTACAAAGTAGAGACATGGCACTATACTATTTGAGTTCATCGGAAACACGCCCTAACTTGGTGGTTTAGCCACAATTTGTGGTCATGTAAGGGGACGTTGTATTTATATAAAAACAATATGTGAAGCAAAGAAGAGGTGACCAAAGGTACTCTACATATTAAGCTGTTTATTTATTATTTTTTTATTTCAACTTGTTTGTAGCCGGTGAAATAGATCTAACATGTAAATGCACATATTAAAACCACTGCTTTTTAACCAAATGAAATGTCTACGTTGGGTAATTTTCCGTGGCCGTTAGGCCTATATGGCACAAATTTGAATTGATATGATAAAACAACAGAGCGTTGTCGAAACTTAAAGATACATCCGTAATACCTAGCTGGCCATCTACCCGGGCCATCTACTGTAGAGATGGTCAACAAATCACTGTATTCACCTTACAGCTGGAACTTGCGCCATATCGATGTTGATGAAGGACATATTAAGAACAACGACCGTATTTTGTTTCTTCGTATTGAATTGCAATGAATCATTAATCCGTATCTCATAACAATGGTATTTACTTGATTGACAGTCTTGGGATGGGATAAAAGATGTTATTCTCTTGATGATTATGACTATCGAGTTATTTCATGCTGAACATGAGTTTATAAGGAAGCTAATTGGATTGAAAGCAGAACAACATTCGTATTCAGGTAGTTCTAAAAATCTGGAAATTGTCAGCATCGTCCCCAAAGAGGTGTTTGCAAACGCCATGTCGTACTTTAAGCTATCGATGATACCTAACGTCCATCCTGGGATTGCGGTAATAATCCAGCTATTTCTGTTCAGGATATTGTTGCACGACATTGACGTTTTGTTTTATAAATTCCATGATGTGTATACTGTATCAACACAGTGCCTAATAAAATGCAGGAGGTTTTTTTTTTATATAAAGGATTTCATTGCAAAACAAACAAAGCCAATGTGTTATTTGAGGGACTTCTTGTCTTGAATTTATTCAAAATTAGTTATAATATGAAGAAAAATGTACCCCAGAGGTCCCGCCATGTCATTCCCATTACCTTTCCAAATCGAAATCGAAAATTCCTTCAATTGTAGTCGAAACAGATACAGAGTTGAAGGGTGGTTTCCGTTTGGTATCTGCTCTGATGACAGATGTAATATTACCAGGTGCAGGAGCAGAGGTTGTCGTGAACCTGGAGACACCTTAGGGAGACGATGTCTGACATTCAGTAGCTTGGCATTCTTATCTGATATTTCCTTTGCATCAGATTGGAAGGGTTAATTTTGCTATTTAGTTATGCTGTTAAAAACAACGGAACATATTGTTTGTGTTCCCACGTATTATGTCAGATTCCAAAACTTGTCATCTACGATGTCACTTAATTTAAGCTGTTAAAGAATCCAGCGTGACAACATGCAATTATTTCCTTGTTGGTAGCATAAATTTAAACATAAGCCTTGGCATGGGAATAATGTCTCATTTGTAGAAATTTAAGATTGAAATATTCATCTTGTGTCATCGAAGTAAAAGACAGTCCCAATGGTGCTGGATATCATGTCTGATTTCTTGAGTTTAAAACATTCGTATGTGATTGGACTTGATAGATAAACGTGATTCAATTGAAAAGTTTGTAAGGAATTATTATTGCACCTACGAGCTTGCTGTATCTCTGTTCAGTGTATCTCGCCGCAGTTCCACTTAGTAGAGTCCTTCGTTTGGTCCCGTAACCAAACGAGCGGACTAGAAGTACTCGGATCATATCTATGTAGTAACTTATGTTGGATTCCCGTTGATACAGTGACCAGTATCGATAGAACAGGAATGTTCCATATCTGTTGAACTCCAGAATTCAATAGGACACCGAATCTGGACTGTCAAGTATTTAATCAACTGCGGTCAAATTTCAGAACAATTTCACATCTACACGGAGTGCAGATCCAGATGCATGCTCATCTCCGAGATCCAGATCTGGGATCCGCATCTCCGTAGACCGCATCTGGCGATCTGGATTTGTACTTCCGTGTAGATTGCACCAATAAAGTAATATCAACCATTATACAACAAATTCTGTAAGATGAGCGCGAGCGGTTCGTCAGGCGGTTTGTGCAATCGATCTGCGAATATCCATGAATCTTGCACATTCTGCAATCATACGCGGTATTTTCTGTTGTCTTGTTACTATATTGTCTGACATGTTGAGGGTTTAAGGGAGCATCATTGCATCAGGTGGTTGTCAAGAACTCTTTCATCAAGCCTTTAGATTTTCAATTTCGTGTTCTGTCGAGTATTTATTCTATATATCCGTTCCTAGTATTGGTTTTTACCAGGTCTTTTAGGTAGTTTGGGATCGGCGCACTCATCAAAGTGCTGTGACCGAAATGTCTGTCTACAAGAATTGGTGAAACTTATCAGTGTATCAGACATACTGGCCACTTGAAGTCCCACTGAAGTCAGATGTCAGTAACAATTTGTCTTAATTTCATCTGATGTTAGGGGATCGTGACGTCACCCATATATAAAACAATCAAAGTCGCTTGCAATAAGTTTTCAGTAACTTTCATAATCTTTGGCGATTCGAAAATCATGCGTGACCGCTGGTAATATCCCTTAGGGTTTCAGTGTCACTGTTAATTTAAGGACTAAACCGTTAAGTGCAAGAGTGTTTAATTTGTGATAACATTTGCTTCTGAAAACGATAGTAGTAGCAACAGAAACGTACATACGTTCATGCTTACATTTTCTTTACTTGCTATAGATCGTATTGCTTTTTTTTTTATTTAGGCTACTTTCCGTAAACTCAAGGGCTATTGATTTCCAGCCTAAAGTTAACATCTACATATTATGTCAACCGTTGTCTTTTCCCGTCACAGCTCGCCAAAGTAGAATTAGGGTATTTTTGTCTTTGGTCTTACCCCTTCACTCCTCCCAATATTGACTTTATGAGGGCTTGTTTTTTCTAGCACTATCAATGTAGAATATAGGCTGTATCAGGTATTGTTTTTCGTTTAAAAACTATTTTATTTGGTCGTGACAGAAAACCCTGCTAGGATTTTTCGTTTATACCTGGAATATTTCGCTCATCAAATAATCAAACTGTAGATCCTCCTTAATACTTTAAGCTCCCCTGTCTACATGTCATGCTATTGACCGCTCTATTATTGACGCCCAACTCCCATAATATGCCTCTCAACACCGCTGACGCGAATATTAGCTAGAAAATTGATATTGCAATATGTTACTGATATCAACAATGATGATATGTGTGTTAATAGCAATAGGGTATATGGGATTTCCGCTATTGTGAATTACAAACGTATTGGCTGTCAGTGCTGACATACTTATATTATGCTACAGTCATTGGGTGGAGATTGCTATCTTTGCACATTCAATATAATACAGCTTGATACAATCTTCACGTATTAAAAAGTATTTGTAATGCAGTATTTTCAAATATATATGTATATTCAAGTATTGTTTCACGAGCGACAATCTTTAGAATTCAAAATGTTCAAGCCTGTAACACAAGCGAGCTTTAAACTATAGAAACAAATTTCAAACCATAGACCTCTGGAAAGGCAACCATTGCCAATAGTTTCATGGAATACCCTCACGATCATCGGATAGACCAATCATCAGACGGAATTTTATAAAATTTTATTTTCATAATTTCGACTTCCACAGTAAAACATATTTGAGTATATGCATTCTGTGGTGTCACAAACATGACAAACAGCTATAATAGTGTGGGTATAATACTAAGCAACAAGTATTATTTCACAGGAGACTATCTTTGGAATTAAAACTTATAATACTCAAGCCTGTAGGCCTTATACTAGGCGAGCTTAGAAACATATTTTAAAGCAAGGACCTCTGGAAATTAAGACAACAGTTACTTATTGCTTCATGTAATACCCTCACTGACGATCATCAGGTAGACTAATCATCAGACGAAAATGGTGATAACCAATTCGACTTCCACACTAAAACATATTTAGGTATAAGCATTCTGTGGTGTCAAAAACATTACAAACCATGCAGAGATCTATGCTTTGAAATGTGTAGTCGTAGTTTTATGCTCCAAAAAGAAGTATGTAATGATCTTGTTTCGTTTTCCATGAAAGCACAACAATTACAGTTATTTATAGCATGCTTAATATTCAATGTGTAAACGCACATTGGGAACTACTTTAATGCTACAAAGAAGATGATATCGAAAGGAACGTTTGTTGTTATGTCTGAAATATGCATTTCAGAGCAACACGCATTTCAGAAATATTACCATTTGAATTGCCAAAATATACGGTGTAGCATTTACTCGACATGAAGTAATTGTGTTATTTACATCATTTATTTAGAACGTCAAGAAAATATGAGGTGTTTTATAGCCCACATCTAAGCCGGAATTTGCAACTACGATATGCATTGTATTGTTCAATTATTTAAATCAGAGAACGTTCTGTCTTTAGAAGGCGTCAAATTTAGGAACACGCGCTGCAACGCATTCATCATTGGGGATTTGGTTGAAGTGAGAACGATCCATCAAACTCACAGAGGTTGTTGCAAGACAAAAGAGAGGTGTCTTGTAGTTGATAGCAGTAGGATTCAGGAAGATCACATATTTTTGCATAAATTGTAGCAAGTAACTCTCACGAAGCTAATGAACAAGTTTTTCGTGGTACTTTGTGATGTCAGTTAGCTACATGAAGCATATAAATAATGATTTTTTTCATAAATTGTAAATATTTATATTAAGTGCATTATAATATAAAGGTATTGATACTGCTGCCACTAGTGGCAGTATAAACGTCTATATACACCTATGTTAGCAAGGGTTGTAGAAATGGTAAATTGCCAATGATATCACCATATCCAGAGCAGGATACGTATTTTGTGATATGCCCGAACCTTTTCAATGCCCCAGATAATGCAAAACCTGACTTTAATGAATCTATTGACCCATTTTGAGTAACCGGGATTGTATCACATAATATTTCAGTTCAGATCGTGTTTCTCATTAGAAATTTTTATATGTGAAAAATGGACAGCAGTAATTTGCGGTTGTCCAGCCAGCACTGCCCACTTGCCGGTTGACCGACTGTCATTTCGTCCACTTAAAACTGCTGGATAGAATTGCTGCTATCCCTACCAGTAGCTCACTGGTGACCTTGAGCAGGTATAGAATACTGTACGAATGAGATGTCTGGTGATAGCGATACTCTTCGCATGCTGCACCTGAGAAAGGGACATGTGGACGGCACTGTAGCAATATCAAAGTTATTTTCACGCCTCATTAGCATTGTCAGTCGCCATGATACCTTATCGTTCCGCCCTCATTCAAATCTACTCTTGACTTTTTCCTAAAATTCTCTTCTAACGTAATTGGACTTTTTCAGCCTCATAGCCAAGTGTGTAATAGTGTACAACGGGTATGGGAGAAAGAAGCCTAAGGGCGGTAGTGTGAACAGCGAAGAGCAAGCTTGGGCGACACGACGGCGACGTCTACCAGTCCCATGGAGGAGGGTTTTGTATTGTTTCTTTGACGTAACCATCTTATTTCTGTATAGTCGCCGACCGCCACAACCTTTACCATATTGATCGATCGAGGTGTTCATTGAGAAGACCCGAGAAAAAGATTGCAAAAAGTCCCTTGGCAACTGAAATGACTGATTAAAGTTACTTTTATTAGGGGATAGTTGAAGTATTAACCTCGGTGCTCTCATAGAAAAGGAAGATATAGTTAAGGTTTTCAGGCTGTCTAATGTTATTAACCCAGAAATTCTAGACGTAGACATTGGAATGAAAAAGTTACATTCCCAATGTTGCTAACATAGCAACTTCGCAAATGTACATGGCGCTTGCACCGCTATTCTTAGCCTAGTGCGTGGTATTTGTGACTACATTTCTGCTACAATATTTGCAGCAGTGCTTTGCACTTTCCCCACATATGCCAATTTAACAGGATAATACGGTCTAAGTATGATACCAGATAGCAGAGCTTTACATAAAAAGGTCGACACTAACCTATTCAGGGAAAATTTGCTTTACCTTGTGTCAGGGATCTTAACTGGCATTAAGCTCGCAAGCGATATTCCAGAGAACATATTATGGAGCTAGACAATACCTGCATCAGCTATCACAACAGTGCATTTGCTACTTATTGCAGAGATGGGTAGCTTTTAAACTATCAGTGCCAATTTATTTATTTCGATTTGATAGTAGCAGGTGTCGCCTCTCTTCATCTATGATGTTCTCTGGTCGTGATTCAGTGTGTAACCGCAAAGGAGGTTCTCATTGACTCATGAGAGATGGATGCTTTACTTAGGGTCATATTTTTTTAGGTCGGGCCCATTTGCGTTACAACTCACTCACTTCATCCATACCTAACTCCCTCCTGGTAATGGTTGATTAGAGATAATAAACACCTTTATTTCGCTATTATTTTTAATTGATTTTATAGACTAATACATTATCTTCAAAATCATACCAAAATTATAACATTTCATACAATTATTGGAAAGTTATGATAAGATTTGATGCATAATGTACATATTTCATCCACACCAACCGCATTTATGCCCGTTTTGATTTCTGGCTAATTTAGCTTATTGACTTTAACTTGTTATTAGCGTTAATGATCAACTTTATTCGGGTTAATTCCAACTTGATTTTGATAAACAATAACCAGCCTTTGAAATCAAATCAGATTTATGACACTTCAATGGATTTTTAAGAAGATATGACACAAAAATTGATGCACAATTTTCATGATGCCTCATCCACACCCGCCTCATCCACACCCGCCTCCACCCTGGCTAATTAGCTTTAACAGGTTATTAAGCCTACTTAATCACTTCATTTTGGGTTCTATTCTTAATTTCTTGAAAGTCAAATTAATTGTCTTTAAAATGATACCAAAATTAAAACATTTCATGGGATTGCTGAAAAGATATTTTTTACCACCTTTTATGGGTGCCCACATTAAAAAGGATGACCTTAGGATGAATGCAGTATATGCCTCTGTGATGTAAAAACAGATAGATTCTTTAAACATGGTTTTCACTTTAACTAGCGCTTGATGCGTCCCGTTCTGCATTTAAACATGATGCTGTAGTCGTTTTGAATGTGATTAGTAAAACATTCCATTTTCGTTCGCTTTCGAGTATGTTTTGACACAGTATTATTCAATGTTCTATGATCAATACTAAATTTTGTTCAAGGGACAGTGCCATTGCTTAATAATTCAAAGAGTCAGGACATAAAGATATACAAACTATTTTGGTTCACTGTTCTGTGTTTTCCTTTTGAATGAGGTAACATAAAAGATGAAATGATGTCCCATTCCACGTGATAACATGTTACACATCGACTTCAATAGCAGCCTTGTTTCCCTTGGCTGTTGGAAGCAATCTTTAACTGTAATTTCTTTGTGATATTTAACACAATGAAATACAAAGATGCAATCTGCAGTGCACTCCATATACTGTGACATTCGGAGGCAACACCTTGCTTGGCTTTATAGCTGTCGACTCAAATTGGACTTTAATATATCAACCGGGGATGCTATGTATTAACTGTGATTATCTCGTAGCATTCAATTCCCGCGCTTTCTATTCAACGTATCGGGATGAATTTCGCACAAAGATTATGAAATTAAATATTTATAACTTAATACCGATTGGTTTTTTAATGATAACTCCACATACATAAATTGAGAAGTATATATAAAGCATATAATCTTAAGTTTGCATCAGAAACACATGTAAAGTCAATAAAGATATCCGTATTATATTCATGATATGATATACAATGATATTATACCATGATATACTTAATCATATTAATTGTGAGGATCATATCATCTGCTGTTCTGAGCGGGATGTAATTCCTTGCAATAAATATTATATTTGTTCAGAAATAGACAATACAGTTGTAATTTGGAACTTTGTTTTTGTTTAACACATTTATGCCTGATTCATTTTGCGTTTTTGTTTTTATATAACACATGATTAACTGATTGCACAAATATGCTGCAAATACACTTGAAGTAGTCCAATGAAGTGAATAAATCCAATAATTACTCTTTGTTTCAAGACAATATTATTTTAACAAGTTTCGGCAAGTAGATGATTCTTGACTTTTAACTTGTGTCAAGACGTGACTTGCAGATTGCGCGCGTAAGATTGATGAAGTAGCCGTATGAGTGGCGATTTGTTGCTACTTCACATATCTGACACAAAAGACTGGTTTTAACATAAGATTTAATTGATTAAATCAGACAACATAATGATGTTCATGTTGCCTTCCAAAATGTCAGCAGATCTCTCAAGTTTGTTGTATGCATTGTTTATTGTAATATAAATTGTCCACCTGCAAACCTCCAATACGGATGGATAATACAGCTATGTTGTCATGGTCAGTGTATTTTCTTCTCGATTTGGTGAACTTCGGAACATGTTTGGAGTGCAAGCTTTTCAGATAATGTGTAAAGTTGTTGTTAATAGTTGCAGCTCTTAAAACAAAACTGCGTTTTATTTTGCCTAAATAATAGATTACCCCAAACACAAGATTTATACTTCACTGCAATGTTTCCAGCCATTCACCTGTCGAGACGTCTTCAGTGTGGACATGTCCAGCAGTCCTCCCAAGCATTACAAATTAAGAGCTTTTAGCAGGTGTCGTTCAAGGAACCCAAAGCCGCCGTAGATATAGATGTATTTCCGTCATTATCAGATCGGAGTTACATCTTAACAAAATACTAGCAATGGCAATGCAATGTCCGTTGGTGTCATCTCCAATAATTGTTCACGTTAACATTCACGCGCAATTAGCGCTTGAGAAAAGATCTTTAATAATTATTTGATTGTTCAAGTTTGTCAAGAGCTTCAATCGGTAATCGACAATGACTGATTTTCTTCCTAGTTAATATCGGTTCAGTTGCTTGCATCCTTTATACGCCTGTGTTGATGCAAGTTGGGGAAAAGTGTGTAGATGATGCATTTTTTGCAGAAGCATCTTGTTATATGTGTCAATTTGTACGACTTGCAGCTACATGCCCAAAGTGCTTTCTGATTTTCAGTTTTAAGATGTTTGACTTTTGGTCGCTTGTGGAATTTGTGACTAAAGTAACCTTAAATTATCTTGTATGCAAACCAAAGCCCAGTATTTCATTTATCTTAGTGAAATATTGTACTCGCGTGTGATATTACTATACAACATTTCAGTTGGTTCGTAACTTTTGATTTACCTGGATTCAAGTCCTCACCGTGCACGTGACAGAGATGTTTAACGGTAATTCAACTTCTAGGGGTGCAACTCTTCAGGAAAGTCCAGGGGTGTAACCTTTCAGGAAATTTCCTGAATTCAGGAAATTTACACAAAATATTTGCATTTTCAGGAAATTAAATCAAGTAAAAAAGATTAGGACACTGCTCTGTTTGAATAACATATTTATGCATTTCAGGAAATGTGATTGTTCATGTGTTGCATGATCTCTGAACTTCACATTTGTTTAAGTATGGGAGAGCGAATTTTATAATTCTATGGTAAAGATGATATTCAAATGCATTTTGAAGATGCAGTAAGATGAAATTACATTTAGCAGATCTGATATTAGCTATGCTCAACCGAACTCAGCAGCTCCCAGCGCCTTCAAGTAAAAGTGTCGGTCCGCAATTTACACACCAATGAGTATGATATGACAGTGTCAAGTACTCTAGTTTTAATATTCATACGCTCAAATAACCAAAAGTGAAATAATGTAAATTATGATCACTTAATATCTTGGAAGAACTTTTTTCTTCAAAAAAATGTAGATTTGAGTCATTTTAAGCCAGGTTTCATTTGTTACACGTGTTCTTAACCAAGTTACTTTATATTTTAAGTGGTTACTGGTCGGTCATAATATAAGTGCTCTGTTTCCGTAGATGTGAAATGCTAGGTTAGAGTTCGAGTCTAACGCAAACCACCAAATCAGTAGAGATAACAAAATTGTTTTCTTTACTATATTGTTTTTATTTTTCACATAAGATTGTGTTTTTATTTGTAATTTTTTTGATGATCAGTATTTTCATTTGTCTGGTTCCCATCATATTTGTCTGCATGAGTTGATGATAAAACCGCGCCAAAATAATAATTTGAAACAAGAATGTGTATGCCTCATGCTACCTCATACTTTGTGATTACCAAGAGTAATTAGCATTCTAGAGATTAGTATTCGTTGGGAACCACTCAGCAAAATTATCTTTCGTCTTCGACGTTGAAAGAGATATGGAAAATATTTGTTTTGCAGACATGTTTGCAGAGAAAATTAAGACGGGGAAACTCGATGCGATTGGTATAGCTTTCACAATGATTAGTTCAAGTTCTCGTTCCGTGCTCCAACGACTGATGTATTTTGCCCGTGAGCGGCTGAGGGTCCATCGGGGTCTTTTCCGTATGAGCCACCGTCGCCATATCAATTATCGACTATGGGAAGTTGATAGAGGTGGTGAGAGAAACTGAGGGGTTGGAGGTGAAAACTATCATGGGGTTGAAATAAGAATTTGTCTTTGACTCTAAAGCTTACGTTTGCAAAGCGGGTGGTGTTAGTTTTGAATGAAAGAAAATGACACGAATGTGTATAGCATGGCGTTGTCAGTTGCAAAATTGCTGCCATTTTGAGGTTTTGACAGCAACTAATATACACAGTACTGTTAATATACAAATTGTTCAGTTTTGTTTTAGGACCAGGTGTTCTCTGAAAATATTTCGTGATTGTATAACATTTAGTATAAGATGTTAAAATTACTTTTGTACTCTTAATATCTGCAGATACACTCTGAAAGCCATTGAAAAGAAAGGATTCTATAGCTTCATCCAGCTTCATCCATGTTATGTTTCAATAGAAATCGACCGCAATTTACACTATACATGCTATAGGTATACAGATGAAAAACGTTCAGGGTTTAAAGCCAGTTCTTTGTAGTTTACCGGGGACTCTTTGTTGCAAAATGTTATAAGCAAACCAATCAATCTTAGGACAACAGCTTTGAAAAGCTTTCCACAGCGTATGTGAGTGCTAATATAGACTGGCCTTTTAAAACAGTCTATTTTTAACCATTTGCTCCAAATCCTAACCGTATTGTTGGCAGGAAATCGGAGCTATAGAGAAAAAGGAAGTTTCTCATGGCGCCTTTTGCAAGCAAACGCAGTCCTGTCATTGGTTGTTAGTTCCACATGTTGCGCCTTATGATGGAGTTAAACCAAAGCCTTCAACTAGTTTCCTGAAGACCACCTGCTTCAACCATCTGTCTGAATTCAGTGTCTTGATCAAGTGGTTAAATTAGCATCAAATGATAGATCTCACACCAGATGATGATCACGGAAATGCATTGTCAAGTATTTTAATTTAGCTACTCATGGCTATCAAAATGGATAATTTTCATCTATCAAAATTGATAATTTTGCATCTCGTTCTCGTACATGAATATAAGATTTTGGAGTATTATCAAAAGAAGACATCAGGACTTTCCCATCATACCTCGCTTCCAATGTGATTTTTTGTACAGGTTTTTATGAGAGGGTTTAGGGATAAAACATCAGCAGACCTCATCCCAATTTTGCATTTCAGACATTTTTCATCCCTAAACCCTCTCATCACAACCCATACAAAAAATCTTATTGGAAGCAAGGTATGATGGAAAGGTTCTGATGTCTTCTTTTAGTAGTATCTATGATTTATGATAATGTTTTATTTTCTGAAAATGCATAATGTGGTATCTAGTAAACACAGGTAAAGATATGCTATGTGCATGATGTGCATCCCTATCACTTGATTTAGTTGTTTTTCTGTATGAATCGATGGCATTGTATCAAGGTTCGAAGTATTGTTGATCAGTCATGATGGTGGGGAGGGTGTCTTTAAATGGAACGTACGACACCCTTTACGTGAAGGAATAAGATACATGATTAAAATTATATTGGGAATTTTTATACAAGTTGTAAATCGTAATTCCAAGTTTAACGTGTATCATTGACACTCTTTTAAGAGTGTCAATGATACATATTAAAATATGCTTCAAGTAGGCTACATGTATGATGTTCTGTACTATAACCGTGGAAAAGGAACGCACATTCAGGATACTAACTATATGGGTCTCGATCAAAATCACTTTGCCTCAGGCGCTAAAAACGCGAACAAAACTGTAATCTGTGCGATTATAAAAAGATTTGTGATTTGAAAGAAGAAGAAAAGAGGAACGTGAATGGCGGATCGTATGAAGTTGAAACACGAGACGACGAGATGTCTAGGAGTTGTCAGATCAGATGACTTCACTCACAGAGTCATAGGTACTCGGGCACTAGCTGAATAGAGAGAGAGGTCTACTGAAATAGCCCCAATTTGATCAAAATGCAAGGCGAAGGAGCACGCGTGCGCTTTATTATTCCGCGTTTTCGTAGCCAAGACAAGGAACTGTAATAGCCAGTAGGTACCTCATAGCTATCATAGGAGCGATGGATTACTGTTCAGTTTACATCTCGTGTTTTTGTCCAAGTACAATATTCCATTTATATTGAGACAATGGAACAAGTTCAATTTTGGCTTTTGAAATTTATCAAATACCATTCGTTATCTTATCCTTTATTTTTCACAAATTCAGCAAATAGAATAAGTTTAATATTGACATGCATACACTCGCTTTGCAGTGAACAACATTACTGTGAAATTGAACATGTTCGTGTTACTCGGCGATATTAACATGAGCAAAAGCACCTTTTAAATATTTTGTTTGATTTTTTTCACAATGGAGATTGTTTATTTACATGTACTAAAAATGCTTCCAGAATCTAGATTACACTTAACATTTCATAACATTTTTATCTCTGCAACACACATTAATTTAAAAATTGATGTGTGTTGCAACGCTCATTGAAAACACGGATTTGTTTGCCATTTATTCAATCACAGAGAACAAAATCGGCTTGATATTTTAGATTTTTAGCATATCACATTTCTAATCATCGATTCTGTATACAAAGATCAGCAGCTTCCAAAACAGTTCAAGACAGTTTCAGGCTAAAATAGTTAGTAAATGTATCAGAATTGAAATGAAAGTTGTACTGTAAAATCGGATTCCAAGCTATAATGACTTGTTTACATGTGAGCTATGCCTACAGCTCAGCGTAACTATTTTACTAAAGTTTCAAGTTCAACCGTATAAAGGTTTATCGAAAATTGTATTGCATTTACAAAACACAATGTAACAATGTTATTTGAAATGAATAACGCCTTATAATACTTGGTCTTGTAATCATATGCCGCCAATTTTTGTGTCCATAAATGGAGGGGATGGATAATCGGCGAGTTATGTGGCAGCGAGTTATGGGCGAGTTACTGTTAGACCATTGAGCGAGTTACTGTTAGACCATTGGGCGAGTTACAGTTAGACCATTGGGCGAGTTACTGTTAGACCATTGGGCGAGTTACTGTTAGACCAATGGGCGAGTTACTGTTAGACCATTGAGCGAGTTACTGTTAGACCATTGGGCGAGTTACTGTTAGACCATGACCAGTGGGCGAGTTACTGTTAGACCAGTGGGCGAGTTACAGTTAGACTGTACCGAATTGTATTATAAGCTGAAACGTCACTTGCTAATATAGTCTCAGGAGTAGCACTAGGGTCTATAACAATGGAGGATGGGGGAGGGGTAAGATGAAGGCAACATAGGAACCCACAGCAGGGCTTGTGGGCTAATATCATGGGCAAGTCCCAAGAAACAAAAGCGGCACAAGAACTTCATACCTCAAGAACCCCTGGGTGGGTTTTGAGTTATGAAGCTTCATGAGGAGGAATAAAAATTTAAAAAAAAATGACAGATTTTTGTTTTCTTTTTGACGTCTGGCGGGGGGATGCACGTGTGGAAAAAGCCTCTAACTGGAGGGGGTAAATACCTCTTTTATAACCCCTCCCCCAGTGTTGCTTGCTTTAAAAGGTGATTTCTTGGGGGCAGGGCAAATATCTTCAACTGATGGGCTCACAGAAACCATTTGAAATCACTTTGGCACTCGGGGTCATAATAAACATCCTTCATTTATTATTAAATTAATTGTTAAAAAGATTAAAAACTACACTAGTCAGTTTCATGAATGGGTGGGTATTCAATAAGGGCCTTTATAGTTTCACCCCTTCTACATGATGTGATGGTCATTGCAAAGCTCATCAATTAGCCCTGTTATTTATGAGTGTATGATTACAGATCGTGATAATTACATGTTTTGATTCAAAGGAGGAATTCGAATGTTGATCCCCAACTCAAGTAATTGTTCTAATCATAACTCGCCAATTGGTCCAACAGTAACTCGCCGATTGGCCTAACAGTAACTCGCCGATTGGTCCAACAGTAACTCGCCCATTGGCCCAATAGTAACTCGCCCATTGGCCCAACAGTAACTCGCCCATTGGCCCAACAGTAACTCGCCCATAACTCGCCGCCCCATAACTCGCTGACTAACCATTCCCTAAATGGACCAATCAAATTTCTTATTACGAAGAAATAAACATTTAGACCTAGATAATTTTAACGATTTCAATTTTGTTGCAAAATTGCATTTGTTTTTGTTTATGTTCTTTTCCAATCAGAAATATTATATAGCGGTTCCCGGTATGCTACGATGAAACTAGGGCACATGTGATGCGAATTGGACGGAAAAACATCAGAGCACAAAGATCTCTCTCTTCTTTTGATGTAAAATGTAGTTTTTCTCTGATTTGACATGCAAGTCAGCTTTGGTGACCTTAGCAAACCAGTCAAGCGATCGCCCGAAGGTAGATTGGAAAACGACTTGTTCATTTGGGGGCTGGGCACATGTAGTTAGTATCTTTGTTATGGTTCTGTCATTCGTAAGATTTGAACTTGGTATGGGTAATATTACAAGACAAACAGACAACCCCCTCGAGAGCGACCATCGAGTCCTTTCTTCATTAGAAAAACACACAATTGAACTTGTAATACAGCTCATGTAGTCCTGTTTCCGTTGTTATCCTTTGTATCGAACCTTCTCTGATTAAATAAAGTTAGTAATACACCAGCAAAACAAATATCTTCAGAAGTGTGGATAAAAACCCTGCAAGTCATCGAATTGAACTCTTATGCATAGACGCTTATACAGTGTGTCCCACAAAAATCTTACCATCTTTGCGTGTAAAGTTCTTACCTTTATCGGCCGGATAGTTACAAAATATGTAAAAGTATCTCTTCATACTTGTCGATGACCTTTAATATATCATTTGATTTGTTTCATTTCAATCTGTAATCTATAACAAATATTTTGCTTTATCAGATATTTGGATAAATTGTGTCTGGTCCGATTTCACGAGTTTGTAAGTTCCCTTGAATGAAGAGTTATTGAATATGATTGTCCTTTGATTGTTACAGAGTTTTCAATTTTGTTATGTGAATCTTTCGTTTATCTGTGCTGAAAAAATAAACACATTTGATGAAAAGATAAGGTAGATATAATACTTCTTTCAATGACCCATATTTTCTTCCATTTACATGATTTAGAAACAAACCTGATTTCTGACGAAAAAATCATGCAGTCGGACTGAACAAATTTGCCTCAAAATATTTGATAATCCAGAAATTGGTTCTAGATTACTGATTGAGATCAACCAAACGGTATCTTAAATTTCATTTTATTGACTATAGATTAACACCTTAACATATTTCCTTTGCAGGGGTTTGTTGAAGATCTCCATTTGTTCGACTTATTGAGAGCTACAAATTTTCAGTTTAATATCCTTGTCCAGTTGTATATCCGTATTGCGTACATGTAGTAGGTTCTCTGTTGCGTTTTGGGTTACGTTGCTCTGTTACGGTTTCATCACGTTGTTTTGCTGTACGTAAAGTTGCTTTGTTGTTTAACCGGTATATGAACGGTGCTGAATGTCGGTTGATGTCGGATAATGTTGTTGAAGATTTGATACATGAAGAACATTGAATTGAAATGACATTTCTTAGAGAGTCTATGGTGAGATATTCATGAATCACCCTGGGCCTAGCCTCTGTACTATCCTCTTAATTGTGATTGTCAAAACATCATTATGATGCTCTCGAATCACTTGTTTACCTATGTTAATATGTGCTGTCGTGGAATTGGGTCAGTCGAGTCACAGAGGAGGTTTTCACAATATCCCACGATGCAATGCAACATTGTACAATGTACATGCAAATCCAATTCAACTCCTATACTTTTGTACAGGTTTCTGACGCTTTTGAGGTGTCGGCAATGTACAATGATGTAGGTAAACACTGGGCTGTTTTGATAATAAACACATCGCTGGAAAGATATGAATGAGTACTATTCAATGGAATTCTCAAATTTCTAACAGCCCCTTGTCCAGAAAACCATTATTGCCTATTATATCTAAGTGTATCAGAATAATGCATTGTGGGATATTCTGAAAACCTCCTCTGGTCGAGTCAGGAATAGATGAACTTCACTTTGCGACTGTCACAATACGTCCCTTTGACATCATCAACGTGTATTCATTGTTCTCATAATAGTATTTAAACTGATGCATTAAAGTAATTTCGCAAACCTAATGCATATTTTATCTTCACCACACTACAATAAATTCAACTGAGTTCTAATTTGACCAACTCTTTTTTCGAACTACGTAAATTTCGATGAACAGTTTTGAACTTGAAAACGCCTTTTCTGTGTGAAACCAGACCTTGTTTCCGAACAAACATCGAAGAGGCTATTTACACACCCCGTATGTTTTATGATCATGAGTGTATACAGAGCATGCGAGACGCAGATTGGTTGCTTTTAAACCCATTGAAGAAGCCCTACCAAAATTAATTGCAAACCTTCTCAATGGGGAAAGGAAAACACCAGTCCTCTTACAAGGTACCGCTACACATCTTTTCTAAACCTAACCAAATGAATATTTTTGTGTGAAAATGACTGGCGCCAGTACGTTAATCCTAACTTGGAGTCATGTTCATTTTCATTGATGAAATGACTGTATAAAATGCAAATAAAACGGGGAATAAAATTGATATAGAAAAAGGCCAATGCCTTTGGGACATACTGCAAGGGATTTGGTTATGATCGAAATAATACATAATGCCCCCTTTACCGTAATTAACACGTATCTTGTACCTTACCAATTTGATGAAAGATTGGGTAGATTTTTTTAAACCAAGCACAAACTTGGGATAAGTTTGAATACAATGATTATCAAAACGATGGGTTGTTCAAAAGGTTTCCACGGTGTTTTATGTAGGCGGGATTTAGCCGGTAGCTAAGCGTTAAGTAATTGCCATGACGTGTCTTGTTTCGAGGCATGCGAACGCAAAGGGCTTCCTAGGCTAGATAACGATAGGTGTTAACTTGATGTGCACGCTTGACACATCGAATTGTGTGTAGCGTCCATATAAGCGGAAAGTTTGAAAATTCTTTCCAAGCTTTTAATAATAATATGTTGCCGACTTCCACGTTTCCACTCATTAGTTTCATCAGTTGAAAACGAATCGTATCCTTCAAGTCCTTCGTAGAAAACTAAAATTGGAGAAATGGTCAAATTACATGATGATGCACAAATAAGACGCATCCAATGACATTATTCTAAGTGATGTGGAATTTGCAGATGATATTTACACACGTGTATGATCATCTGTTGATGATATAAGCCTTAGAGATTTCCCTTATATCAACATTTACAAATGTGATTGTGCCCTTGATTCTATGATCTTACATCAATTTGTAAATCGGAGCAGAAAATTACACAGCAGTTTTCTGTTTGCATATGGGTCATAGACAGTCTCGAATTTCAAGGAATTAATCTCAATTACATTAAATATTCATCTTTATTTGTGAAAGCATCATGAACATGATGATAACGAATTAATGAATCTTGATGTGAATTTTCGAATGTGTGTAAAAGGCGGCTTGTAAAAAAGAGCATTTTATGCATCCTTGCATTCCGTGTGAGCTGATGTTTAGAGATAACCTGATGCAACGAAATACTATATTATTGATTGATTTTTAATAAACAATTAATCTGTCGTTCAACTTGAAGTCTTTGTAATTCAACAACAGAGCAACTCTATAAACTTTGTATATGAGAATCATTTATTTCCAATGAATAAAATATCCTAAAATCTTTATCAAATAATTTTCTAGAGTTGGGAATAATAAGAAAATGGCTAAATTCAATTTAGGTTCGCATTCCACATCAGTAGGAATAATAATGTAAAAGCATAAGTATCTCATATTTAATGAGTTCCAGACCTGGTAATCGCATCTAAGATGTCCCATTATCGTGATTATATAGATAATTTGGCAACACAAGAAGATAATGTGAGAAATGCAACCCCACTGCATCGTATTCATTTGGTAGTATAATGCCTTAGTTGGCGAAAGTAATAATGCCATCAGTTCTTATGTCATGTAGAAGCTGACATTGAAAAATGATCTCATTTTCATGATTTAGAGCAGCTTCGAGAAAATGTGTAATTCTATAATCTAAAGTCGACAGATATCATTAGGATAGGTTTTATAAGTTTATCTGTGTTTTTCCAATACCCTTTTATATATTTTATCAATTAACCTACCGTAATTTTACAACAAAATATCTACATCTAAAGGTAACAAACAGGGACTTTTTGATTTATTTTTGAATTTTTTGACCCAGCATCTGATCATTAAAGATCGTTTATTCATGGAGATTTTTTTAAATTTCTATGTTCCTTTATGCCAATGAATGCATGTATATTGATTTTAAACAATTTCTAAAGCTATACACTATTCATGTCACTATTTGCTGATACCCATTAAAGCTATCGAGACATAAGGTACCATAATAGAATGCTAAAACATTTCATAGGTTGATGAAAGGACGAACGAAAGCAATAACTCTTCAATTGCCTCCCTCCCGTGGTCGATTTCATTTTGTAGCTAACGGGGGAGTCATTTACTGCTTGCCCAAGATTTCCCGCGAGACTGCGCTGTCACAATTCGCTTGAAATCTTAATTAAATGTCTCTACGCATTGATTCATCTATTTCTTGCATTTTACTCTTGCCATACGTTATCATGGTTATCGCTATGCTTCAGAGCTCTTCAGGTACCCTCGAAGTTCTTGGTATTTCTAGTTTCATATTTTTACCCTTTTAAAGTCTGATCAAGTTGGTAAATGACCAAACTTAGTATGTTACCTTGCAGTCAATTCCACCTTTACTTAATTTGAATGCAGTATAAACTCTGGCGGTATCCTGAAAAGATGATCAAATATTTCGAGGCGGTTTCCTTCCAATGTTCCGGTTTTTTCCTTCTTAGGTCCGGTCTTTGTTTGTTGATAGTAATGAAACATGTGACTCAAGTACAAGAATGGTCCGATTGCGTCAACTTCAACTTTCAAACTTTTTCTGATTTTGGTACCAAAATTATTTCTCATGTTTTTCCCATATCCATGTGAAATGTTATGGCTTAAAAAAAAGTGTCTATTTATGGTAACCATAACTAATTTAATACAGCAAAGCATAGGAAACCATGAAATACATAATGACTCATAAAATCAAAAGGATTGGGCCGATTTAACTGAAATTTTAATCTCTTCTAATGCGGTGTTTTTTTCATATGAAATCAAATTCCAAATTTTGAAAAATCTGACCATGCAAAATGATATGTACATGTACCCTTTCACTCAATTTTGACTTCGTTGTTAAATTTTATATGCACTTGGTGTAGATTATGTGGCAGAAAAAAACCACTTGAGTCATTTAATTATTAAATTGTTTATTTTGACATAGAAGATTAGCCTATTGAAATAGTAGAGAGCACAATTTTAAATCTTTTTAATAATATTCCATTTACAATTGCATGCTTCTGATATGTTTTCTATTATTTTTCAAAACTGATCTATAGTATAACTTCACCGCAGGGTTACTTACAGGTAAATGTACTTCATATATTTTCCCTTTCGTTTGTGTTTTGCGTCTGAGCCGAAAATAAATGTTATTCTAGTGTCAAATACTTTCAGACATTGAAGTCTGACGAATGAAGGGCCCAATACGCATGACTTGACGTGTATCACGAAACATTTCGTATTTGTACCCACATACAGCATGCGTCTTATAGAATGATGATATAAATCGTAACCCAAAAAAAGGTCATTTTTGTGTAGTTGTAGTCAGTGTTGTAGTGATAGTAGGTCTTATCCCGGGGTCTGATAGACCGTTTTGAATTTTGAGGTGGCTAAAGTCAAGAAAAATGTGAACCAAATCAGAATCGAAATATTATGATGTTGGCTAGTAATATATTGAGGCAAGTGACCAATCGAATTGTTATGCAGCAACGGTTTCAGGCGGGCAAATGTCCGGCCTGATTGGAAAGTAGTGGTCAATCGCGTGTCAATTTCTTGTGACAGCTTTGAATTCGCTCTAATCAGAATGCTCTAATAGAACAAGACAAATGTGCACCTATTTTATTACAGAAAATGACACTTGTACGTATTATAAACATGATAAAGACTACAGTTGTCCTAGTAGAAAAAGAAGCGCGCTGAAAAAGAACTACTCTTAAAGTGTAAGTCAAAATAAGCATATGTTCAAATATTATGATCAACCTCGCACATAAAAAAGTCCTAAGAATAAATAAATAAATATATTTAATAAATATACGTAAACAATTAATTATAATAATAAAAGACTACGTAGGTATTTCAGGGATTTTTGGAGTTCGCAGAGATTGTATTGTTAATCACAGCAAGTTTTTTTCACTTTCAGGCAATAAAACCAACTATATGGATTTTTGGAGGTTTGCCGAAAGACAGTGACTTGTAGTTCTAGGCATAGATTCTAGAGGTCTATGTTCTAGGTTTGTATCTACAAACATAGTCCTTTAATGTGTAGTATTATAATAAAAATTGAATTAATGAGTAGGGGTTTTCAAATTTTGAATTGGGGTAGAGCTGCAACAGGAGGTGTTTTATAGCAATGAATGAGCATATTAAAAGCGTTACTATTAATTTTCAGATTATTTTGTAATTCCTAGCACACCTAAAGGGTACCGATATAATATAAAACTAGCTGATTCCAAAAGAAACCGTCCTCTCAACATTAACTAAATGACACAATTTAGCCAAAAGCTGTTGCATTAGTTGTGTTTTAAGAGAGTTGTAATGGGTTACCATAGCCGCAAGAAAGCAGTTGAATCTTCAATATTACTTGTCTTCTGTGATACTGATGAGGCTATAGTGGTCATTAGCCTGTCAACTCCTGCAACTTCAATTTCATGAACTGTAACTTCGGTAACACAAATATTCCACAAGGCACTAATAATACTCCACAAGGCACTAATAATAACGTCACGCTACAGGAAGTGTCATTACTGTCATATACCAATTTGTAACGAATTTTCACAATAACATTGTGATTTGGGATTGCCCAAAGAAAATATATAAAGTGCAAGAGATGCCGATTATTGTGTCTCAAGGTGCAATTTGGTTTGGAGCTTTGATATTGGCTCTTTATGTAGTTTGTACAAAAGTAGTATATCAAAGAGACGTTTTGCTTCTTTTTGTCTTTTCCAAAGAGATTGAAATCTAGAATCGGTGCCCGCCGCCATCTTATTTTCGCCGTATTGTACCTCCGGGATTGTTTGGAAACAGACCCAATTGCTTATCGTATCGCATAAATCTTAGCATGGACAGCGTGTGCATTTTATTTCACGCGTAAACCGTGTCCAGCAGCGTCTATTGCGAGTGCTCTTTGCTAGGTACGCCAATTTTCCTGCGATTCTGTTTTGAAGAGTCTCGAAATGTGGCACGCGCATTAACTCATCCTCCATGGGGACAATGGAAGATGCCGCCATCCCATAGGCTTTACTTTGCAGTCAAATCAAAATGGCGGCATACATATTCTCCTCTTTAATTTCCTTGGTCTTTTCACGTTGCACGCATCGTTGTAAAGAACATTTGGCTATGCAATAACCTTGATGCTACTCCAAGATACCTCTACCTCAATTGAGCATCAGAGATCAAAATTGTGTATTTACGGATCAGGTAAATCAAGATAATTCAAATTATGCGGTGAAACCTTTACATGAACTCCCTTTGGTGTTAAGACCAGGAATGTTTACTCTGCAATATTTAATAAAGATATCTCTCTCCATGCGATTAACAAATTATGAATCCCAAAATCCTCAGTGATTATGGGTCGAAAGTTCAGCTAGTACTAGCTATCGCAATCTCTTTGATCGGGAAAATGATATTAAGCGAGCCATGCAAGAATTATATAGGGCTCATAATGTGATACGGGAGTCATCTCGGAATGGAAAGACGTTAAAGATACCTTGTGACGTATTGCCTGCAGCATTTATCTATACCGCACTTTTAAATTGTGACCCATAAGTCAATTGCTCCCACAAAAATGATAGTGCAATTATCATGATTATAGTTTTTTGGTTATGATGCATTAAAATACGAATGTACTCATATGATAATAATGACTTGTGAATTTACTTTTCTTCCAAGTTCCATTCGCTTTTCCCGTTTGACTCTGAATTTGTTAATTTTGCATTGGTAAAATCTTTGTTGTGACTTGATCATTGACTTTTCGTGTAAATTCTTTTGTTTGATGTTTTAATAAAATAACATATTAAACAAGGACGGTGTAAGTTTAATGAACCTGATATGATGGACGATGTCTTCACAGTGGGACAATGGCTAGTCCAGTTGAAACTGACAAAAGACGGTGAAAATAGTTACTGTGTCAGTTTACCAACACTAAGTGTTTGTGGTCAAACCTCTTATAGATTATTTATTTTGACTGTCATGCATGTGAGATGTCCAAAGCTAATAGTCAATGATAGATCGAGAGATGGGTCACGTGGCTGTGGTTGAAAACAAAGAAGCCTACCTAACTATGAAAAATGTATGGTAACCATGCCAATGCCCACCCTCCCCTCCCCTCCGCTGTCATAAAACCCCGTTTTTAAATTTTGCTGCATTGTGTTCGAAAAACTTAAAAGTCGCGATCGGGCCCTCTCTAAGCCAAAATCTAGCATGAGCAAGTATTTTGCCAATCAATTTTGCCGTTCTGTTTTATATTGCATCAACAGGAGCACATTATACCTAAATCGAGCATACTGTATACTGACCTTGTCGAGGACACGATGGCATGTTTTCCATGGCGCCTTGAGTTCCATCAAAACACGAAAAGATCTAATCTTCATATTATAAATACTCGGGTATCAGGAGGAATAAGGTAATAAATACAATTACGCAATTCTGACTTTTTTGCGATGTTATCATTAATGATTTGATTAAAAAGGCCTTATTCGTGACAAACTGAGAACAGGTACATGACGATCACTATGTGTGAGGTACATGTCAAGTTGCAAAAATTGACACCAGACCGCCTCAGTGATCCTGAGTTTAGAGAAGGCATTTGACAATGTGGATGGATGGCCGTATATACAATTCGATGCATACTTCCTATAACCAGTCAACCGCAAACTCGAAGATCAGATCGATTGATAACAATGGGCGATTATGAACTTATCTGTTCAGGCAACCGAATCAGTTGCTCAGTTTAATCCTATTGTTTGCATTCAGCATGTTCCAGTAGCTACTCTCCACTTTCAGAATCAGAATCAATCAGAATCAAGTTTGGTTTGAGACTCGTAGATGGCTTTGGCTGGGAAGAGAAAACCAGTTTTTCTCTTCCCAGGTTTTGGTGGGTTGTGTGCTTGTGAATTGTAATCACGTATACAATTGTTTCGATATTGTAGTGCTGAGATGAAATGAAACTTATATTAAGGAATTCAGAAAGTTTCGAAACTAAATAAAATTGTTTGATACAAACAAAAACACGGTGGTCATTCTGACACCAAAAGGATGATTTTCCAAGTTCAATGCATCCGATAATGTGGCAAAGGCCTTAGACTGAAGCCATGCTGTCTGGCATGTGCTTGGCGTTGATCGTTACTGTCCAGTAATCATAGCTTTCCAGTGCTTATTATAAACCAGTAACTCATTTGTCTGAGACTTTTACCCTTGGATTAATTTCATTTTATGATGACCACACAAAGTTAAACAGGGACGGTTGTTCATACAATTTGGAAACATCAGCATTTACAATGTCATATTTTGGAGAATGTTACTTTATTTGCAACATAAATGGTTCAACATCAATGACATGTACTGTTTGAAATAACATGAATATTGTCAGTTGATGGATATTCGGCAATTAGTAGATGTTTCTTTGTCACACTGAACGTATCGAAAACATTGATTCAAATTGGATAGACTCGTTGAATATGATACATTAGATATAGGGAGGATTTTCGTTTATTTTATTTTTTTATTTATCTATTTTTTATTATTATTTATTTTTTTATCTTTGTATGGTGCCCATATTCGTATTTCTATATGCGTCGCTTTGTTTTTTAACATTATGCTAAATATAGGCTATAGGGCCTTATGTTCAGAAATTATCGTAAACTTGATTGACAGAAAAATGATACAATGTTAAAGCCATATTAAATGGAGGTTCGTTATATGCTTGTAATTAATTGAACAGATATGGTGTTGCGACCTACTTTTCATATATTCTCTTTTATTTGAGCCGTTAACCCGT
>JXSR01S023221.1:22473-34734 GCA_000969725.1 Ophiothrix spiculata
GGGATTTAAGGTAAAATTCCAACACCATATTTGGATTCCTTGGCTCATTTCCCATCTAGAAATGTCTATTTTGTTAAACCTTGATTTACATTTTTTGAAATAAACGAACTTTTATCCCTTGAATTTTGCGAGGCTCCTACCTCCCTTAAATAGTTTAACAAACAGAATATGTTTGATAATAATATGTATAATTGTGGTTTTCATTTCATTTGAACTTTGGGAAATGATTGCAAGATTTTCACCAAAAAAGCTTAATTAGGAGGGTCAAATCCAAGTGTGATGTACAGAAGCTTACTTTATGGATTAATGGCTTATACACTGGGGACATACAGCAATAGAAAATAGTCAAAACTAAATTTGGTATTTCCCAACATATGAAAGGTCACTGACAATAATAATCCTTTAAAAATATTTCCAGGGGGTTTATCACATTATCTTTTAGGGATGGTACAATTTGTGACCCCACTTTTGTGAGCCCACTTTATTCTTGCCAATTTTGGACCAATGCTACAAAAAATATATTTTTATGCATTTTTAAAATCATCAGAGGTCATAAAGGGGCCTTTTAAGGGATTTGAAAGGGGTCAAAGGTCAAATTCTCAAAATGCTCCAATTGACCTGAAATTTGATAAAAATGTTCTTTTGGACATTCTGAGCAACATAAAAACAATTCAGAGGTCATTAAGGGTCACTTCTGGGTCAAATTTGAACAAATTTGAAAATATTTGAAAAAATCATCAAAAATCAATATCTGCCAAAAAGACCCCCCTGAATGACCTCGGATGATTTTTAAAATGTGTTTACGTTGCTCAGGATGTCCTAAAGTACATCAATATCAAATTTCAGGTCAATCGGAGCATTTTGAGAATTTGACCTTTGACTCCTTTCGACCCCCTTAAGACCCCCTTAATGACCTCAGATGATTTTAAAAATGCATAAAAATATATATTTTGTGACATTGGTGTAAAATTGGCAAGAGTTAAGTGGGGTCACAAAATGTACCATCCCTTAACTTTTATCAATTTTTTGTAAATACTGATTAACATTAATTGATACACTCTACACAGATCTAAGGAGTGGTACTTACAAAAGAACCCAGATGCTCTACTCCCACTGCTTGGCAAAATCTTTGTGTTCTGCTTCGTGTGGTCATTTGGCGGGAATCTGAAGCGAGCAGACGACAGCGATGACGATGGAGGCATCGCTACTGGTCAGGCTGCCGTCAAAGGAGGAGAGAAAGAAGTGGAGGAAATCAATGTGTCATATGAGTTTGATGGACTTGTGCATGATTTGTTTGATACTGAACCACCTCTTGGTAAGCAGTGGAGTTATTGAAAGTTTAATCCTATAGGAAAAACAGATATTTATTAAACAATTTAAACTAAAATCCATGGTATGGTTGCATTTGCAAACAATGGGACCCTGTACTCTGGATTATTGTTTACATTTGTCCAAGAAATTATTGTTTGGCCTATAAAAATATATAAAATATACGGTAACCTACTGATTGAATAATGAAACTGTTCAGTACCTTGTCTGAATTTTTTGACAATGATTTAAGACTGATCTAACATTCTCAGGAACTCATTTATGATTCAGAATTTATTTCACTTGAATTTTCACATGTGTAAAGACCATATTTACAAAACTGATTTTGTCATAAACATTACAAGTTTTGTTTAAATTTAAACAAAACTTGTAAATTTATGATCATCTGGTTTTTCATATGTATTTAGGGGCACATGGTAGTAGTCCCTGACTCTTAAGGCTGGGGTAGACTTTCAAGTGGATTTTTACCTTGAACATATTGGTGATATCGTTGTTTGACCAAAAATGTTGATTTTGAAAAAAATGTCCAAAACCATATTTTTTGCCCCCAACATTTCAGGAAAGACTAATTTTTTTTTGCCTTTTGGAATTTAGAAACAAATGTCTGGGAAGGGTTTTCTCAATTTTTTTTTCTTATTTTTTGAAAAATTGCTACAAATAGGCCAAAAATTGCCATTTTGGTGGCAGTGTTGGGATTTGACCTGTTTTTGGCATTTTTTTTTTAAATGCAAGATAAAAATCAAACATTTGAGTAAAACCCTTCCTAGATTTCAAAAAGCAAAAAAGTTCAAAATTTCACAAATGCAAATTTTAGTTAAGCTTTCTAGACATTTTTGAGGCAAAAAATATGTTTTTTTGCCATTTTTTACCAAAATTGTCATTTTAGGTCAAAAATCTGCTTCTAAAAATGTATACTTTTATAGAGTTTATGCAATTAGTTTGAAAGATAGACTACAAAAACAGTTTATGCCATTTGAGGTCTACCCCACATTGGACATAGCTTCATAGTTTGAATTCTGTGAGTAGTGTGTGTAGTGTCCTTGATCAAGATACTTACCCTAATGTGCTCCTCTCAACGTGTCAAATGAGTTACGATGTATATACTAATTATACTTTACTTATTTGCATTTGCAGGGATTCGACTCCCATCAGGAAGCCGCACTGTTTTCCACTATTTTGTGAGCATGGAAACAGGCAAATTTGTTGTGTGGGATGAGCTTGTATCCAGTACTAAATCACTGATAGAAAAAGGCGTCTCTCACATGTCCCTTGGGGAGCAGATGGGGCTAACATCCCAGTCTAATAGCAATGTAGTGAGGGACGAGACAGAGATGGTTCCTACGGTAGACACAGTGAGGTATTCATTTCTCATCAGTCTACTGTTAGTTCACAAGCACCATGTCTTGTTAACTGGTAAGTCAGATTAACCCTTTCAAACCTAGCGGCCGCTTTATAGGTTGCCGACATGTGCTTTTGTTTACAAGCATACTGATTACTGATACTAATGTTCTTTTATCTGTAGTTAGACCTCCTAATTTCTTTAACAGAGATGAAATTCAGAGCAAAAACGATTACCATGCTGGGGAATCAGGGTTCAAAGAATTAAGTTAAATTAACCGAAATGAATCAGATCTGAGAGCACACTGTATGATACAATGAATATTTTCCAAAATAGGATTTTGATGCTTATTTGCCATAAATGATTATTTTAGTCTCGTTATCCCCCTGACTTGAAAAGTAGAAGGGGGATTATGGCATAATAGTGGATGTCTGTGTCATCGTCGGCGTTGTGAAAAGGGTTGATATTTACCTCTAACATCTGCATACTTCAATGTACTTCAACCAAACTTGGGTCATGGGTGCAGCATGGGAACCTGCATTTGTGGGTGAGGTCAAAGGTCACATACTAAGGTCAAAGGTCATATGAGATCAAGTTGCAAAATAGGCTGAAATTGTCAATTTGGCCTCAATTGAAAAGTTGAAGTCTAATTGGAACCAAACTTGGTTTATGGATATAATATAAGAACCCTCATAATCTCCCTAAACATCTACATTTTTGGGGATCACGTCAGTGTTGTTCTGAGAACCAGTTTATTTTGATTTTTTTTTAAAAAAGTGTAGTGATGTGAACATAGTGCAGTATTTACCCTACATTTTCAACACTATATATGTATGTATGGGCCTTTTGGAATATTTCATTTACATGTATATTTGTTACAAATCTATGCACCAAAAATTCCCCAACTCAAAACGCATGACCATCTTGGTGAGCTCAGTGGGAACAACTCTGTCATATTTTTACGTGATATCAATTACTTTGGTGCAATATTATTTATGTTTAAATGTCATGCCTTTGAATGTGTTTTAATGTTGTTAAATATGTATAATGATATATCATAAAATTGATTTTTGATGTTTTTAATATATACTTCTTAACTATGTAAATGTCTCTGGCAATTTGGCCCTTGGGCCACGAAAAGAGTACTTTTTAATAAAATCTGAAAAAATGTAAGCTTATTTAAATGCACATTTTCCAAACAATAGTAAAGCTGGCATTTAATCATCAAATGTGTTTATGGTGCTTGAATAGTGTTTACACCCATATACCCATATATTCCAAATATTTACAAAACCCAGATATAGTTCTCAACATGAGACATATAGCAGATGGCGGATGGCATTTCTCACTTCAATGTTGACCATACTTTTTTCACAGGTGAATCTGGTGTTGGCAAATCAGCGCTGATATCACATATGCTGAAGAGACTGATTAAACCAAAAGGTGCTTCCACACAGCATAACACCATCCTGGGTGATGTCTTCAATTACTCTGAGAGAGGCACCAATATCCTGACTAATATTGCTGCTATTACCTCTAGTGCAATGGGTGACGATGATGAAGGTAGGTATCGGATTATGTTTGTCTTCTTTCTACTCATCTTGGAGTATTTTGAAGATGTAGCATATTTATTTATCTTTTTTATTTAAAGTTGCTGCTATATGCTGCATATAGGTTGTGGGGATTGAGCGTGACATTAAATATATACGTTTTTTGAATGTGTCTATATCAGAAGCAAATTATGCGACATATCGCTACATTATAGACAATGTGCAATGATGAATCGACTAGATTTTTTTAATGGCGCACGTCGTTGGGGTTTTGAACAATCCATTTAGACAATAATAACTGCGCACCATCTTTTTTGAGGTCATTGTTTAAAATCGTTGGTGTTTGTTTTGTGCCTCGGTACTTTTCTTCGGGAGCGTATGACCGAATTAAAAGATGGTGCAAAGTTATTATTGTCATTAATAACCGTAATTTTATCTTTTAAATCCTTACTGATTTTGACCAAAAACGGGTGAAAATCATAATTTTATTTAGTTTGTTTCTTTGTCATCTGCTAAAATATCGATCGGTCTAGGCACTGCGTCCGCGTTTCGCTTAGTCAAACGCGACCTCCGCGATATCATTGCGTGCGCGTAATGCTGCGTTTAAAGCATACGCGCTACGCGGGTCATTAACAGTAGTCATTGTTACCTGATAATGACCGCGCAGTAGTTTGCGTAAAAGTAGAAATAATCTTACTAGATTGGATCGCGCTATTACGCAGGTTATTAATACAGATTAAACCCTAATTTTGCTTTTTTTTAATTTGATATATATAAAAATATTGTACCTTCAATTGAAAGTGATTACACAAATATAAACATCTCTTGCTTGTGCAAATTTCAAGTAATAAGTCTGTACATTAAAAAATATCAAATTTTTATATACGTTGTCTTACAAATTTTGTTGTCTTCTAGGTGCTATGTCATCTATAGACCTGACCTTTATAACAGGCCAGGTGCGTAGACCTACTGGTGGTCTTATAACAACTACGCTACAGCTGAGTGCACAGACAACGGCAGCTAGGGTTAGAGCACAGATTGAACACAAACTTATCAAACGAGGCAGAGACACTTTGGTTGGACCAAGAGGCAAAAAGGTAAACTTAATCCTGGCATATTTCACCAGAGACTTCACTCGCAACTGAAACAAAACAGCACTTAACTGTTGTAGAATCATGCCTGGTTAGGATTTGTGCAAAACCATGTTGGTATACAGTATACATTGCATTCTCTTTTGCATTTCTAAAGATCAACTATAGGCCAAGCAAAAATTTATTGGACAATGGAAACAAAAATACATTGTGCAGGTTACATTTACAGGTAGTGGGGCCCTGCACTCTGGATGTTTGTTTACACTGTCCAATAAATTATTGTTTGGCCTATACGAGGTATTTTTCTGTTAAGCTTAATCAGAAGTGAATGTTCAAAGAAAGAATGGCATGGTATTTTGAAGGCTTAACAATATTCACTGAACAAAGATATTGGATGTGTTCCAAACAAAGAAATGGTAAAGCCTGATTATACAACAGTTTTGCACTTTTTACTAAAGTTGATATTTATTCTCCCTAAAGATAAATCCCTTCATGAAATATACTAGTGAATAGCAGTATTACCATGCAAGGTTTCAACCACCTGTTGACATATACATTTTCCATGATCCCATACAGGTGCTTGTGTTTGTGGATGATTTCAATCTGCCAGCTCCTGAAGCTTACGGTGCCCAGCCTCCATTGGAACTACTCCGACAGTTCTTGGAATTAGGCGGTTTCTATGATCCTACTAAGCTTAGCTGGAAGGTAGGTAACATTGTGCTTGGTATTTTTTTGCTTGTATACAGTTAATGAAACAACAGGACAAACAGGTATCTGGGTTAGTAGGTTGTAATCACCCTGCAGCCAATCAGTGACATTATTAAGAAAGATGTGCTGCTGTGTTGTTGATATTATTATTAGTAGTAGTAGTACACAAGCATTTATATAGCGCCCCACAAAGAACGGAGCGCTTTACAAAAAACATACAAAAAGTACAAAGCACAAAAATATCAGAGAGCAGCATGATTAAGGGAACAGATGAGTTTTGAGCTGCCGCTTAAATATAGGCACACTCTGAGCTTCACGCAGACACATGGGGAGATCGTTCCAGAGGCGAGCTGCGGCAATGGTAAAGCACGCATCCCCAGCACGTTTGGATGATCGAAAAACAGTGAGCCGGGTTTGGTCTGAAGAAGAGCGCAGTCTATGCCTATATTCAGCAGTATCCGTGTTCTGCAGATGTAGTAAGGCAGATAGGTAGCTGGGAGCAACATCATTTAAGGCTTTATAAACATATAAAACAATTTTGTAAACAATTCTCTGTCTGATTGGCAGCCAATGAAGTTCACACAGCAGGTCATTAGAGGACCGGTCCCGCCCACAAGCCATAACTAGACGCGCAGCCTTGTTCTGAAGGCGTTGCAAACGAGTGAGATCAGCCTCGCGCGCCCCAAAGAGGAGCGAGTTTGCATAATCAAGACAGGAAAGGACCAGTCCTCTAACGACGTGCTGGCAAGCATCAGTGGTAATAAAAGATCCTGTTGATCCTGTTAAGTTAGTATTTATGTGCAAATAGTCTTATTTCAAATGAAATGGTTTTCAAACTTTTATTTAAGTGATCAACTTTGTATCCTTTGAAATTATTACAATATAGATGCTGATTATAGGTTAATACGCATTTCATGTCGCGAGTGAAATGAGACAAAATCAATGCACGCGCTGTCAATTTTGATGCGTCCAATTCACAAGGCCCGTAGGGGCCGAGTGCATTGGACAGCAATCACAATTTACGGCAAGGTGTGTTAATTTTGTCTCATTTTACAAGCATTATAGAATGCAAATTTATTAATCTAATTCATACACGATAGAAAAATAATATTGTATCCTTTGTGAAACAAATTACGGCATTATATGATCGTCAAAGTCCAAAACTTCTCTAAAATAGATGAATAACCACTCAACAAAAACAATGAAACATTCATACACACTAAATGCCCGCCACACATACTGGAACGCAACAAGCGCAGTGCATTGTGAAGTTTCACTGCACTTCAGGTACTTTATATTCTTGCGTTTTGATTGGCCAGGTGACACGCAGAGTATATGAATAATTTATCATCAATGTGATTAATCATGTAATTCACAGACTCGTTTCACAGATAACAAATCTTGAAACCAAAAATATATTTTTGGCAGAGTTCATGTACATACTGCTTTATTATATTGCTCTTTGAATTGTCTCATTATTTCCAGACCATTCTGGATGTGACATTGGTGGCAGCTTGTGCCCCACTTGGTGGTGGACGTAATCCTGTCAGCCCTAGAGTGCTAAAGTATTTCAGGTAGGTACTTTTTCTTTCTTGGAGGGTGTAATCAATCAATCAATGATTCAAGTACTTGCATGACATGCATACCAATGAAGGAGTCTATTCGTACAGGGGACCAACGGCTTTACAAGACTTCCGAACCACGGAGCAAGTAGAGTAAAGTTTCTTGCCCAAGGAAACAAGGAGAATTTTAAGTACAAAATATATGCTAAAATTTTTTAGTGCCAGAAAGAATCCAGTAATCCACACTTCTTAGTATGAAAAATTTCATATTAACAAGAGTTAAACTTCTGATCTGTATACTTCCTTTTTGTGGAAGTAGGATGATACAACGGTGTTCTACCAAATAGTTTTGTTTTTAACATCTATTTAAGCAGAGAGTATACTTAGGATTTAGTAAGATTGTAGAAAAAGTATAATACCGAGGTAACTAGCATATGGAGTGTGCATTTTTTTGTAGTTCTTGCTAGCTAAGTTGGTTAGTTCTTTGACTGTTAAACATGAGATATTGATCGTTTCGCGTTCAAGTCCAGCTGGAGCTGAGTGTGTGAAAACTGTATATTCTACAAGGGTGTGAATTGCTTAAGCTAGGGTTGCTCCAATTAATGTAGGCCACAGTAAGCCCTCTGGCCCTAGGGAGTCCAGGTAGTGATTTAACCCAATGATTAGAACAAATTGTATATTCTCTGTATAGTGTGCAGAGGCCGTGTGAAATTACAAGTCAGGGGAGGCGTAGTGCACTATAAATCACCTGCATTTTTTATTTTATTTTATGGAACCTGTCATAATGAGTACAAATCAACTTGACTTTCTATCAATGAAACAACTCATCAGCCAGAAATATGCCCTGCATGTATCAGATACAACTTGATTGATTTTCTTTCTATATTGTCCGCTTTTATTGATCAATATATTGGTTTTCCTTTTCCAGCATGTTGGCCCTACCCCAGCCCTCTGTGAGATCATTACAGCATATCTACCAGGTTCAGCTAGGCCGTTTCTTGGAGAACCATGACTTCTTACCAGACGTGAAGGAATTGATGAACCCTCTGGTGTCTGCTTCCATTGCTATATACTTCAAGATGTGTGTCAACATGCTACCAACACCAGCTAAATCTCACTATACATTCAATCTGAGAGACCTCTCTAAGGTACAAAATTATCATTTGTTTACTACAACTATAAAAATATAGGCCACACACATGATATCAAAGAAAGATCTCTCTAAGGTATAAATTTGTATTAAGTACAAATATATCCATGGTCATATATATATACTTTACAGGATATACTTTCATATGTCCTTTCTCAAAATAGGTATATTTTTCTGTTATCGTTGACAAGGGGGAATACGGATTCTATTCAATATGTGTCACTTTGAAATAAGAGTTATTTTCATCACTGAAATTCTTTCAAAATCAATAAAATCACAGATGCAGTTATTAATTTTTGATTATCATTCTGTTAAAAGCTCATCCAGACAAAAATGCATTATTAGGCAAGATTTTGAGAAGTTGAAAAAACAAATTAAAGATGGAATATAACTTCCTTGTGTTGTAAAACATGTTTAATGATTAAGCTAGACACTTTTATCAAGAATATTAGCATATTGTTGACATCCAAAACAATTTTATCTAAGAAAGTAAAATAGAAATAGCCATTAGTTTAGGCATTACCACGATACAATGCCAAATAAAAACTTTCTGTCCTGATAAAACCAAATCTGCAGCCATTACATATGGGAAGAGATGTTTGTTTTGTAGTCAAATTGTATATGTAAATGACTAACTTTAATAAACTACTAGTTACATCGGTACTATATCCTCATGCTTCATTGACATTCTTCCCAACAAGAATTCAGGCCTACCTGAAACTCGGAGGAAAGCTCATTATAGATATAACTTCCGTGACCTGTCCAAGGTGAGAAGGGACTTTTGAACACAATACCAAGTGATCAAGAAGGAAATGAACATATATATATATATATATATATATCCAGTTTCCTTTAGCAGAATCATTTCATTGTGTTCTATCATGAAGGAAAGATTAGACAAGTGTTATTTATGGTCAGTAGAATCACCTAGATAGGCTAGTTAATTTGTATTTCAAACTGTTAAACTAGACTCAAGAGATCAATGTTGCAGTTATCAAAATGTAACACTAGTGTCAAAACATTAGGCAACATTAATCATACTGCTGTAAACATGATAAACAAATCCTTAAAAACCATTGAATCGATGATCCTGATTTATATACATTCAACTTGAAAATAACAACCAAAGTCAAAATCTGTGCAAACAAACTTATTAACAGCACTACTGCTGCAACATAAATGTGTGTGCTGTCATATTTTGCCATATTACATTACTCAAAAGCCATGTGCTTTTGTTTCGTTATTCAAAGCAGCCAGCTCATTATCCATCTTCTGAGTATTGGTAGTCATCAAACAGACGATCAACTCTAACACAAATGATAATGTCAGGAATTGAATCAATGAAATGATTCTGACCACTTCAGTATAACAAACGAGAAAAGTTCCACCTGTGTTAAGACTACTGTCTTATAAAGCCCCCTATCACACAAAACCTACTAGTGTTTAAACACCACAGAAACACTAGAAATATGTCTCCTCAACTTAATCCTACCCATCAGTGTTTAAAACCCCAAAGAAACACTGAAAGTACCAATTTATGCATGATTATTCTATCCATCAGTATTTAAACCCCCAAATATAATTATCCCTTCTTGACTTATACCTCACCTTAAAAATCCAGCAGAAACACAGAGTGTAAGTAACATTTATCACATGATTCATTTTATTGAATTTTGTAATGAATTATTTGCTATACACTAACTCTGTCATATTCTTGTTACAGCTTTCCGTGATTTTTTTTTTTTTTTTCATTTCTCAAAAATCTTTACCACAATATTTTGTCCTCTTCCTATGGGTACAAGTGTTGTCAGTATGTTCAATATATATTTGAAACAATGATGTGTGCTGCATATCCTGTATACATGTTTCTTGGTATTAAAAACATGAAACATTTATCTTGTCTTAAGTATAATGAATGTTTTCATTTGAATTTCCTTATTCTAAAAGCAACAGCATGCACTAACTATACTCTGTAAATCTTGAAGTATGCAAGAAGCAGCCAATTAAAGCACATAAGCCAATATGATCATACGGGGAAGTAAATTAGTCCGTATTTCTCGAAACATAAGCACGTAACAAATCTTGCTGAATATTCAAATGAACTTGTTTTCAATGTTTGTCCATATGGTAGCAACTAAATTAGCCAAAAATAATGCCAAAATCATGAACGGTTTATGTACAAAGAATATTAATACGCAGTGATTTGGTCTTAATCCTAATCAATCATTACTAGTCTCTTACACAATACAAAACCAACAGTTCCCAATGTTGTAGAATAAAAGGGATATGCTATAGATCTCGTAACAGAGTCTGATTGCTTGATGCATACTTCAAGGTGAATAGAGTATAATAATGTAGAAATAAAACATACCCTGCAATGACCTTACCCCTTCCCAGGTGATCTCAGGTCTTCTGCAAGCAGATCCTACAGTAGTGACCACGACTGAGAGTGCAGCACAGCTTCTAGCCCACGAAGCCACCAGAGTGTTTCATGACAGATTGGTGGATGACGGTGATAGGATCCGCTTCTTTGACTTCTTGGCTGATGATCTACACAACTATTTCAAGGTAAGATCTTCTGTTCACCACAACTGAGATTGCAACACAGCTCCTAGCTCATGAAGCCACTAGAGTGTTTGATAGAATGATAGACTGGTGGATGACGGTGATAGGATCCGCTTCTTTGACTTCCTGGCTGATGATCTACACAACTATTTCAAAGTAAGATCTTCTGTTCTCCTCGACTGAGAGTGCAGCACTGCTCCTAGCTCATGAAGCCACTATAGTACAGTCTGAAATGGAGCTAGGTATCACCCGGAGCCGAAGTTTATCTCACATAGTTTTTCTAGACTGAAATTTTATGAGGAATAAGAATATCAGAGGTAAAAAGCCCGAAACCTGAACGGACTACCTGAATAAGGGCGTTTTTCAAAATGGCCGCCAAAATCCTTCAAAATGACCGAATACTGGACAAAAGGTCAAAATATGAGGTTATCTCCAAGTGATTATTTCAAAACTGACAGTCCAAGTTTGTATGAGATCATTACATATGTATCAGTCATAAAAAATAACAAAAATGGTACATAGAGGGCGTTTTATTCAAAATGGCCGCTAAAATATGATATTTCACTCAAAACTGCAGTGGGGGAGCTAGGACCAATTCCTCTGCATCCCCAACCCCCGGGAATCAACCAAACCAACCTTTTTAGGTTCTTTATTATGCCCCTTAAATTTGGATGTTACAAAAACAAAACATGGCCTCAAGCAAGATATCCAAGATGGCCGCCAAAATTTCCGCCAAAATACAATATTTTCATATTTTCATTATAATGGCCTAAAAGTATCTTGTAAAACACTTTACGTTTAAATTATTATTGGGAACTGACTTCAGGTGCTATAACAAATACATTTGACTCCAAATCATGCCATATACATGTTTCATATTCAAAATGGCCGCCAAAATAGCAAATTTTCCCTAAAATCAGCCAAAACAGCCTTTAAAATTCCTAATATCATATATAATCAAAAAGAA
>JXSR01S023223.1:24680-37821 GCA_000969725.1 Ophiothrix spiculata
ACACGTTAAATTTTGCTCACAAAAACGTCTGTATCTTCGTTATTGCAATACTTACGGTGTCGTGGGTGGTATCATTTTAAAGCTACGGATCTTGCCTACAATATGATCTTGCAAAATATAGACATCGACAAGTAAACTTTTTTGCAAATTCGGAATTTTTACAATGATACCACACAAAGCAGTATAACTAGCTTATTTCACGATTTATGGATCGAAAATGGCGATATTTCATGTGTTTTACAGGACTATGTTGCGGGTTGCACATTTTAGTTGCGTATTAATTGTATAGTGCCCCCATAAGGCCAAGAAAAAAAAAATTGTGTGTTTGCCCTATCGCGACCGACCGAAAAATCATGAAAATGGTGAGTCGCTTTTTTTTTTTTCATTCATAAACATTAAAAAAAATTTGTATTTTTGCAGAAAAAAAATATATTACAAGGAAATTATACTTATCTAATACAATTTTTAGTTTTTTGAAACCCAAACACATCAATTTTACCTGCAAAAATGTTTTAAAAATCGTTGTATATCGTAGGCTGTTTGTATGTCAGCCCATGAATGCAACAAAATCGTGTGGAGTTTGGTATCATCCATTGATTTAAGTGGCACGTTTTTGACACTGTTTGATCTTCATAATAACAAGGCATTAGAATGTGTATCGGTGCATGTCGCCGTTACGCCAAACGGCCCGTGGCAGGATGTAAACAAAACAGAAAGTCTTGACGTGTTGTGTGTGTTGAATTTGCGTCATGGGACTTACAACTCCGTTTTATACATTATAACAAACAAACAAAATAAAAAATAAATCGACCTACCGACCCTACTGATTTTTTTCATGATAGGGCATACAAACAATCTTTTTTTCTTGGCCTAATTTGGGGTTCAGAATTAACAGGATATATCTGCTTATTAAAGCTTGTGTGGTCTAGTGGTACAAGGAACCTATATAAGGGAATCTGGACTCGCCGTCATTTTGATTTGACTGCCATGTACATCCCATATAGGATGGTACAATAAATCTGCTCCATGAGCGACACAATATGGAGGCGAGTCCAGATTCCCCTATAAAATGTCCTTGAGAGGAACAGCGTAAGACGGTATATAGTAAGGTGCGAGTTTGGGAACTCCTATACCCATCAGATGCATTCCCTAGGGCAAGAAATTCATCACTGCAAGACAGGAAAGAAGGTTATCAAAGAGGTACCATTTTTGCCTTGTAAAAATGAGTCCAGGGCAAGGAATTTAAAATGGGGAATCGGTAGTCGCAACCATTTTGATTTCACCACCGTGCAAATCCTATAAGACGGCAGCCATCTTAGATTGCCGCTCATGGAGGGCGAGTTATTGTACCTCCGGCATTTTATGGCTCAGCGTGCCACACTTTGAGAGTATTCACAACAGATTACTTGGCGTACTTTGATCAGAGCAAGTCACAATACATGCTACTTAAAACACAGGCACGGTTTGTGCGTGAAACAAAATGCACACGCTGTATATGCGTGAAGTGAAGAGTTCCACGATCTGCTTGGATGCCTATCAGGCCAAACTCTGAGTATATCTGGAGGTACAATAACTCTGCTGCATGAGCGACACAATATGGCGGTGTATCCTGATTCCCCTATAAAAATTCCTTGGCCCAGGGTTAGATCCCTGGTTCTGGCACTGGATATGCAATTGCCTGCCAGCCCAAACTTACTTCCTGTAGTTTTTCTCCAGGTGCTCTGTTTTTTCTCCAAATATATTATCTGACAGATGACCCTCATGAAAAGCAGTGCTAGACAATGATAAGCCAATCATCTATAAATGTCATACTCCATTTAATCTCTGTTACGGCGTAATAATAATAATGGCCAGTGATCTGAAAAACTAAATAACTTACTGATGATTGTACAACACATTTTGCTTCTGTTGCCTAGGTGATTTAATTCTGTTGGTATTGTTAACTTTGGCTTGGTTCAGTGTGTCTTGTTGCCACAGCGGCATAGCGCCACCCGACATCTGCAATTACAATGACCATCAAAAAATCATTTAATATAAAAGAACTTTATGCCAATTGCGTGGTTCAGAAGTCATGTTAAGCCCGTTGGTCCCATGTGCTAAATACCTCATTTTGGGACAAAGAAACAGTGTATACCTGGAATATTGGTAATTCTTTTGGACTTTGGCTGTATCAATTGACTATTGTTTTTGGATTTAACTGTTTAAAGTCACAAGCGTACACATAAACTGTCACAAACTTGAAAATCGTAGCTCACATTGGAGACTTCTGCCTGAATGCCACTGTTTATGCATTCATGAATTAAATCCAGATACAAAAGTACCCAGACATATTTGAATTAAGAAAATATTAACAAAACAATATGAATAGTCCAGCACAAAAGATTCTTGCATATCTCAGCCCAAGTTTCTGAAAATTTGACAACAGAACATTAGCTGTGAAAGCTACTGATCGATGATGATCTAAATGATGATCGATGCAATTGTAGTTTTACAAACACTTACATTAAACCAGTTCATTGCTCAAATGTTTTATTGTATTTGTGCATAAACCAAAACACAGTACGTGATTGCCATGAATTAAAATCTTATTACAGAATAAAAGAAAAAAATATAAAAGTTAAATCTGATAACAAAATTATCTAAATTAATTCTTTTTGATACAACCTGTTGTCTTTCAGGTAACTATTTTTGCACATTTTCATCTGTATATTTATTTTGTCAAGCAATTCACACCAATTGGTAGATTTTAACGGCTTCGCCGTCGGACAAGTTTTTAACTGTCAAAACTTGTCTGACGGCGAACCCGTTAAAATCTACCAATTATTTGAAATGTTGTATTGCTAGACAGCGCAAAATAATTCAATTATATATCGCATCAAAAGTTGTGAAACCAAGTACTTTAACAGTGCCAAGTTACCTGCACAGTACGAGGTGATTCTCCCCGCTGTTCCAGCAGTTTACCAATATTTTTCCTCACCAAAATATGTGAAACCAAGTACTTTAAAGCAATACTATAAAGTGTTAAAAATGAAGCACCCCCTGTCACCCATGATTTTTGATTTTTTGGGCTTTTTGGGCTTGTTTTTGGTAGATATGAATACCCTCCAAACAATTTGGCTCAAAGATGTTTACTTTTTCTGTTATGGCTATTTGTTGAATTAAATTTGGGATCCCGAATTTAATTCCTCATGTATTAGTATAGGAAAGCATGCATGTGCTTTTTATCCATTTTTTGGTGGCAAAACAATTTTTTTCACAAAATACTTTTGAAAACGCTTTTTGATAGTCACATTCCTCCATTTTATGCTGTTTTTACTATAAACCATTTTTGAACAAAATCTTATAGTATTGCTTTAACAGTGCCAAGTTACCTGCACAGCATGAGGCGATTCTCCCCTCTGTTCCAGCAGTTTACCAATATTTTTCCTCACCAAAATATGTGAAACCAAGTACTTTAACAATGTCAAGTTACCTGCACAGCATGAGGCGATTCTCCCCTCTGTTCCAGCAGTTTACCAATATTTTTCCTCAACAGGTTATTCTGTTCATCCAAGATCTGGATGCGGACGTTGTTGGACTGCACTTGTAACTTCATATCTGTCGCTTTGTTACCTATATAAAAGTGTAAAATAATTTGTTTAGAGAATTTAATAAGATTTAGTATGTTACCTGTTATAATCATTATGAATGAAAGTATCCACTAAGACCATTTGTAAAGTCAGCATTTTGTTATTTTGGGATACAGGACAAAATACCTGTAAGGGCGGTGTTCTCGCTAAGGCCATATGTTGCGAAATTGGCGCAACAGCTCAAATATTGGCGTACGGGTTCCAAAAGTAAAAGAGACATGGATAGAAGATATTGTAGGTCTTCTATCCGTGATTTGCAATCGGGAGCTTTTAAGGTTGTTGATGTTGTTATTTGGCACAAAGCCAAAATCCTTAGCAGGAACACTGTGCGAGGGTTGTATTCTGTATTGACAGTTGAAGTGCTTACACCTACATAATGTAATCCCTTGCAAAATATCAGCTTCCATTATCCAGTCAACTCTGAATATTGAAAACCAACAATTTTTTGATGCAGTAAATTTGGAAATAGGCATGAAATAGGCATAAATTATAACTCTGTTCCTTCACTGGTACAATAACAAAAAGGTAGTTTTAACATCACCCGTGTGACTGCAATCCTATATGGATGTAACTCTTAAGTCTATCAGCAGATATGGAAAGCAAGATAAATGTTCTTGCAATATCTGTTACATAAAGATGCTAAATGAATGAAACTGAATGAATGAATGAATGAATAAATGAATGAATGAATGAATGAATGAATGAATGAATGAAATATTGGAATTTACACAGGATTCCTAGTTGCTTACCCTGTTGTTCTGGTGGCTTGGTCAATCCTGGATTGAGGTCTGGATACTGGACCAACATTTTCTCTCTTTCTTGACTCTCCTCAAGCTGTGATTCCAATGCTAGTATCATCCGTTGGAGGTCTTGCACTGATGTCTCTAGAAATTGCTTCTCTTCTTGTAGTGACGATACCAAATCCTAACAAATACAATATGTTAAGAAACTTCTTCAAATATAATAATAATAATAATAATAAATCACAGCATTTATAGAGTGCCTTATACAACTGTTTCAAAGCGCTGCTGCCTATTATTACGCTGCCGTCAAGAAACCGTCACAATCATTTCACATTTACCTAGGAGTCGCTGGCCAAGCGCGCACCCTATCTGCACTTAGATTGCAATGTTTCCCGTAACAGCTTCCCAATAACGCTCGGGTAGGCGAAGCAATGAGGATGAAATGCCTTGCCCAAGGACATAACCCGTTGGCCCAAGCAGGCTGGAACTCACAACCTACTGATTCGGAGTCCTGTACTTTTCCACTAGACCACACAAGCTCCTTTCTATGAGTGCAACTTTGTTATTCCACAGAGCTTAAACAACTCTCCCCCGGACTTCTCCCCTCTTCTCCCACCTCTCACACAAAATCATCCTCACAGACCTAAATGTGGATTGGTCTGATATTTGATCCTCTTACCGTGGACCTAATATCGGGGGGGGGGGGGGGGGCACTGACCTAGAAAGGTAATACGGGTATGTGTGGCCCTTTTCACGCCTTGTCTGGCGCTCCCAAGACCCCCATTTCAAGCACAACCTTTAGTTCACAAGCCTTATTTTCAAAAATTTTCAGTTCCATAGACTCATTGAAATTTAGTTCCCAGCTTCCAGAGCCCAAATTTTGTCCAAAAATCATCCTCACAGACCTAAATGTGGATTGGTCTGATATTTGATCCTCTTACCATGGACATAATGTCCGGGGGGGGCACTGACCTAGAAAGGTAATACAGGTATGTGTGGCCTGATATTTGATCCTCAGGGTCATTTTTGGTCCCTTCAGATCTAGACCCCCTTTTCAGAGTCAATCTTCCTTTCCCTAGGGTTTCGGATATCGGAGCCGCACACCCCTACCAAAACCAAAGTTGGGTGCCACCCCGGGTCTTATATAACACCTACAATTGAACAGCGGCCTCTGCTGCTCTCTTACAAATGTGGATGTCAACCATTGGACAAAGATGTATTTTATTAAATGGAAAAGTATCAACACATTCATCTTGGAAGTCAGGGCCCATATTCATGAAACACCGCTAACTCTAGTTGACAGCTAACTCTTTGTCTACCTGTCAAATATGACAGGTATATAATAGTTTAGCAGCCACTAGAGTTAGCGGTGTTTCATGAATATGGACCCTGGTTTATAAGTGTAGCATGAAAATTGTTGAGTAAATATCACCCAGCGCCCGCTTAATAAAAGCCGTGAGTTCTTATTGTTTATCATAAGATAGAAAAAGCAAGTTATTTTGCAATATTTGATTGACATCTTGCTCCTTGACATTTAGTCCGTTCTTACTTTTTTTAATGCTTGTTTACATATGGTTTATATCACGATGGGACTCGGTTTTGTTGACATGCGATATGCTCTGGCGATGACAGCCCTAACACTTATACACTTTTAATCAGAAACCCACAAGTTAGTACATATTTGCACCCTATAGTCTTTTTAAAAAATTTAATCCTAATATCTTATCATAGCGCTCCCAGACAGTCCTGTCTTGTGGTATTTTTCACGATGGGACTCGGTTTTGTTGACATGCGATATGCTCTCTGTCGACATAAATGTCGGCATGGGCTCTGGCGATGACAGCCCTACCACTTATACAGTAGTTTTAACCAGAAATCCACAAGTTAGTACATATTTGCACCCTATAGCATGTTTTTTTTATTTAATCCGAAAGCTGGTTATCATAGCGCTCCCAGACAGTCTAGTATAAGTGGTATTTTTCTCGCTACATTCATTTTCGCACTTTTCGCTCAAAATGGGGTTGGCGCGAAAATAAATGCACCATGAAAATTAATGTGTATTTGTTGCAAAGGATGTTTCATACATACATGGCCAATGTTCACGTGCGCAAAAATAAAAATGCGCGAAATGTTCCAAAATTGGCTTTTTTAGTACCTTCTCACTTTGCAAACTCTCCTTCAGTTGTTGGATTTCATCCTGTGCACTGTTCAGCTCCGTCGTGATTTCTTCTTTGCTATCTTCTACGTCAGCAAGATTGTCTCTTAATTCTTGGCACTCCTGGTCCAGCTCATCGATCCTTTCTAACAGATCATCATGCTTGTTTTGTAACGCCTTAAACAGAGTATTAAAACAAAAAGAAACAGGGTTGAATTGTTATTTTCAGTGCTTTTTATTATCTAATTATTAAAGGGAGGCATGTAGATCTATGCCGAGAAGCTGTAAATAACCTCTGCCTAGCATCTCCCCATGCAGTGAGGTGATCTTTCTCCTGGTGCTGTCATGGTTGCATGGATTTCCCATAGGGTGCTTCTTTGCCTCCTTGAAACAGGATAACTGCTTCATAATAGGATGTATGTCTTGGAGACAAGTTGTCAGTGTTACAATTTTTGTATTTTGCTGTTAATGCCTTGATATACATTTGACTTTATAAAATAAAAATACAATTTTAAAAAACCCTGCATGATTGTCTCTTAATTATGAATTTAAGAAGCGAATGTATGATGCAGAGGCTGTTTGGAAGTTGAGTGCAAACAGCCAGGGCAGCAAAATGAAGGAAGCATACACCAGCTACCTTAGTCTAACACACAGAAATTTCAATAGGGCCTAAAAGATTGTTGATTTGATCTTTAATGGTGAAATTGATGGTCGGTCGGTCGGACCTTTTTTTCTCCAAATGGATGCAAAAAAACGAAATAAAATAGCTAGTTTATATAAATGTTTTCATTGTTTTGTGTTTTATTAATTCAAGATATATGTTTGTTTCGTGCAAATATATACCATTCTGTGAATATTGTTGTAAATTCAACAGATTATCATTCTTGTTTTGTAATGCCTGAATAAAGTATTGAAACAAAGAATAGCAGGTTTAAAATGATGTCTGTAAAACAAAAAGGAGCATGAGGAATTGTATTGCTGAGCTTGACCAGTAGTGCCAAGAACTAAAAAGCAACTTTACTTTTTAGTTCCTGGCACTACTGGTCAAGCTCAGCAATACAAATCATCATGCCAATTTTGTAAGAATCATAAATCTAGTATTAAGGAAAAAAACATGTTTTAACATGTTATTTTTCTACATTTGCAAAGTTGGTTCTTAATTCTTGGTACTCATGGTCAACCTTGTTAACTATCATCATGCTTGGTTTGTGACACTTTGAATTATTTATTTAAAGAAATAGTTGATTTGAAATTGCAGAAAAGGAAACTGATGATGAATAGAATACACTTTAGTGTCTAAGTTATGATGAATTCAGAGAATGCTCTAAACAAACCCCCATTTGTTTGCTGTAGGTTTGGCCTTATCCTCAGTTTCACTCAGTTCCTTGCCTCACTTTAGTGGTGGTCATAACCCATCGTACGTGCTTTCTGCATGCAAAAATGTAGGCAAAATCGTGCGTCCCATATGTTGTAGGTACCGACATCATACGAATTTTACAGCACGCAGACACCACATAGCAGTTTTAGTGCATGAGGAACTTTCTCTGCGTGTTGGCTATGTTCGGGCTACAGTACAGCCACACTTGCTCGGTATCGACAACGCGCGCACAATATTAGCACAAGGTGCGGGTTTTTTTGCCACTTTTTCCAAGGTCATTTGCCTTGTGGACAACACATCTAGCACGTACGGGTATCGTGCAGTTTCGTTATAATAACGTGGTAGTCACAAGGAGTTCATACCTTGCACGCACAACGTACGATGCACACAGCTACTCACGGTCAAGCGTGTAATGCGCACAATGTCCTTACACCGATCAATTTGCGTCCTCCTTGCGTGTGCCACATTTTAAAAAACCTAGAGAATGTGGCCTCTCAAAAAATGCACAATAGGTTGTGACAACTGCTTTTAGTTTGTCTATAAACTCATTTTCTACAGAGCCCGTTGTGTATTACCTTAGTATGTTTGTCCACGCTCCTATTTCTTGCCTGTTCTTTGCCCAACTGTTTGCTGTAATTTTCCAACTGACCACTTGTGTCTTGTAACTGTGAGTTTAGTTGTTGTACCTGGCTTTCTAGTCTGACTACCGCTGCCTTATTGGTTACATTCTCGTCAAGTTCCTTGGTAAGTTGAGTCTTTATAGTGTCTAAAACAAAGGAAGTTAAATAGTTAGGAAATAAACATATTTACTATTTATGAAGGTGATTGCTAAATTAATTGCCCTTGGAGGTGCTCTGAAGACGGCTTCTCCCAGTCAGATGACACTATAAAGAGTCATTTTATCTTTCTGAGGAGGATACTATTACACAAAGGAGGGTACCATTCCCATCCTCTTATAAGTTCTGTTTCCTTAGGGCACTTAACACACTATGAGTAGATATATCATGTAATGATGGTGCAGCGGTAGTTCCCTCGCCCTGCACCAATGAGGTCCCGAGTTTGTTCCCACACCCGGTGCTTTATGTGCATTTGGTTTTCAGTCCATGCTCGCTTCCGCAGGTTTTTCTCCGGGTACTCCGGTCTTCCTCCTGCATTCAAAAACTGAATTTAAAAGCATCTTGGAGCCCTGTTGGAGATAAGCTTCCTTTGGCTTACTTGGTACTAAGTACCAAATTGGGTTTCCTGGGCGAAAGCCTGAACAAGATAATTTTCTTTGAGATGATGAGTTCACATCAATGACATAGTAAGCATGTCCTCCATACATTCCCACATGTTGCGTAAGAGCTCAATTTTGCTAATGGCTTGATCTTTCTATGCTCCCTCTTGACCCTTTCATGATGAACTAGTGATGCATTTGAGATTAATATTTCAAGGTGCATCAAATTAGAAAATAATAGTGATTCCTCCCTGAAGTTTTGCGATTTCAAGTATAATTTCATACAATGCTCCCGATGCATAGGGAACGCAACACGCAAGCATCGTGATATATAGAGTAGGACCAAGGTTTCATTAACATTATGATGCAATTATATCAGTACTTAACAAACATACTTACCAAGATCTTTGAGAGCCTCATACTGCCTGTGTAGCTCCCTCTTCAACCCTGTCAATTCATCCTCCATTGATTTATTTCTCTTCTGAGATTCCTCCCAGTTCCTCTGCACCACCAAGACACCCTGGGCATGATCTCGTTCCATCTCTTTCAGTTTTACAGCATGCTGCTTTGATTGCAGTTCTTTTGCATTCTGCTCCTTCTTTAACTCCTTTTCCTTCCGTTCATTTTCCGCCTCTAGTTTAGCACAACCTTCATTCGCTGCCAATAAATCCTCTTCAAGCGGCTCAATCTGATCTAATAAATCCTGAAGGTGATTTCGAATTGATTCAAGATCTTTTCCTAACTCCGCTCCCCATTTTGACACATCAGCCCCTGACATGGCCGTCTCTGCCCCAAGCTTTCTACGATACCTCGCCATGGCTGAAGAAAGTCCTTGTGACTGACAAACTTCGCTGACAACAGTACTCACATCTTGTAAAGTCAATTGCACTCTATTGCATGCCTCACAGGGAACGAACGCAGTCTCTAAAGTTTGGCAAGCTATGGTCCTTGTGTCCGCAGCGATTGTAGACTGCGTCCTTGCTGGAGACATGGGCACTGGAGATTGATCCTCATCACTGTTTGGAGGAATCAGTCCCCCAAATCCAGGTGTTTGGGTGCTAAATCGGATGGACTGGCTAAGTGGAGTGTTGTTGGATCTTATGGACTGATTTAATGGTGTATTGCTTCTGTCAGGGATGGGAGAGCTGAGAGTTGTGTTAAAATTGAGTTTGCGAGAGAAATTGAGCGCTTGTTGCTGTAGCTCGGCATTGATGACCTCTAGTTTACTGATGGTACCTTTGTTGATTTTCACCTGAAAAGACAGAGAAATTTGACATGAAGTCACTGAAACAGTTTCACGCACCCTTTTAATATTAAAATTATGCAACATGTACCTATAGATGTTGTTTTTCAGAGTGCAATTTATCTGTTGTTTTGGAAAGGGAAAATGGGTTAATAATGTCTTATTTGAATTCTAACGTTGACATCTTTTCTGCAGCCAGAAGTGAGCGGAGCGCCATCAAAGTTCCATTTTAATACATGACTTAAGCTGGTTTCAGACTAGCCTGTCGTGCTGTCATACGACCATACGACAGGCAAAAATTTAAAGTGCGCAAACTCGACCTTGACGCATCCCCTTGCCGTACCACATGCCGATACATCGATTACCCTGTCGTGATGGTCGCAACGGCACAATATTTTGAGTTGAAATAAATCCAACTTTTCTTGTAACAGACCATCGCAGCAATAAGCAAATGTGTCGTGCTACAGTACGACAACTATAAATTGCAGATGTTTGGTCGTGTGCCGCAACGACAGCTAGTCTGAAACCACCTTTAGCTAGTAAATTATTGCAATACTGTAGAATCTCAATCTTGTTCCTACACATGGACTTCACCTTAAAACCAATTATAGGCCAAACAATAATTTATTGGACAGAAAAAAACAAATCCAGAGTGCAGGGCCCCATTGTTTGTAAATTCAACACATACCCTGGATTTTTGATTACACTGTCCGATAAATTTTTATTTTGCTTATAAGTGATTTGCTCAAAAGATGATACAAGTTGCATTTATCATCAATCAACAGTGATTGTTGCCTCAAGTTTCCAGCCAAGTAAATATGTGACCCGTCATATCGAAAGGTAAATTTTTTGGTCTCATCTGAAAGCTGAGATTTTAAGCTTTAAAATGACACCTTGCTTTTGGTTATTGGATGTTCGGTTGCGAAGTTACACCCAAATAGGTAAAAGACATCGGGCTGATTCGGAAAACTATAGTTCTGAGAAAATCAAGTTTAAAGTTTTTGTGCTTAGTAAATCTTGAATGGAGAGAGGATTTTTAGCTTGGTTTATAATACATTTTTCTTATGTTTTGGATGTTGGAACCTGATTAAATTAGAAATTCGACCTTGGACGTGATTTTTGCCTATGCTTAGCTTAAATGGCCCATATCTCGTAATTTACTATGCCGGTATTAAGGTACCTTTCGATATGACGGAGCACATATGATGTCAAGACAAAATAGTGTAAACCGTGCCAAACATTGAGTTTCTTTGGTATTTCGCAGAATTTGGCGCATTGCCTCTTAACAGATTGGCGCTTTGACTAATCCCAACTTAAATCAAAAGAAAATAAAGACATACATCAGAAATATACATGTACACTGAAAAACGGATGCATGTGGCGCTTTAGCCTATAATTTTCTCATTTAGCGCATTGTAAGAACTGGGTGAAACTCTGAAGGAGTTCCGGCCTGATGTAAATAAACATCCAGAGTGCATGGCTAATTGTTTACGAACGTGACCAGTACCCAACAATTTGTGGTCACACAATCAATTTTATCCGAGAAATTTGGCAGAGACAAAATGCAACACCAAATACCTACCTCTGATTGTAGCTTTTGTATAGCACCATTAAGCTGCACCATTTTGTTCCAGAATTTCTTGACCACCAGGCCGATTGACATTTGACCTCCGACCATGTGACCAGCTGTGGCGGGTCTTTGCTGTAGACCAGACAAGACTTGCTCTGTGAAACGGGTGAAGCTCTGCAGAAGGAGTACCAGCCTAATGTGATGAAGGGAAAATAATACAATTTAACATTATGTAGACGGAATCAAGACTTGCTCTGTGAAACGGGTGAAGCTCTGCAGTAGGACTACCAGCCTAATGTGAAGAAGGGAAAATGATACAATATAATAATGTGTAGACTGAATCAAGTCATTATAAAAGGGGTAAGGCTAAACTTTGTTTAGGTGACCCGTAGCTGGAAATGGGTCGATTTAAACTAACATTTCATACTTGTCAATACATTGTTAGACTGGAACCAACTCTCCCTCACAAAATGACGCCATCTTTAACATCTGATGACGTCACATCCAACTAGAACCAAGGTCAGCATCACAGCCCAGCTGAAGGTTGATGGTCTCACCCGAAACAGTGGTTGCTCTGAGTAAGTAAAATTTCTGCATGTCTAGATTCAAATAATTATATTATTGAACTCATATCTTCTTTAAAAGCAACAAAAAGTGTCTGTTGATGTAGAGTAGACACACACACACACACACACACACACACACACACCCCAACCCACACACACACCTACACACACACACCCCACCACCACCAAATGATCAAAGGGAAAAAACCTACACACATTGCAAAAGATTGTGTAAAAAAAACCCACCACTTGGTTGTTACTTTCTTTCATTTACTATCTGAACTCTATGGGCCAGATACTGTGATAGGAAAACAAATGCTTTCAAAAAAGGAAAAAGTCACATTACATACCTATCAATGGTAAGCTCAAAAAGTGACACATGGGCGACTTGACAATCCTCCTCGTCATCATCCGTAAAGCAGTACTGTTCAAGTAGATCAACAACATCCAAATCACATGATATCTAGAAATGAACAGAGATGAAGGCACTTATCAAATTATAAACTTGCTAATGGTGATGGGCTTTACAATCTTTGTCGTCATCCGTTAAGCAATATTGCTCTAATAGATCAACATCCATATCATGATATCTAATTACACATGAGCAGAGCATACCGTAATGTGAGTGCAAGAAAGTCGTA
>JXSR01S023224.1:0-12521 GCA_000969725.1 Ophiothrix spiculata
ACAAACATCCGGCATAATTGAAAAATGAATGCAATTATTTTTATATTGTGCTTTGGTAATTTAATAATTGATCTTACTGAGTATGATATACACACGTTACAAAGATAAAAACTTGATCATCAGTCACCGTTAGTTGAAAGGAAGACATGGGGAGGGGCTGTTTCCCTTCTATTTCTGTCTTATTATAACTGTATATGAATTTGTTTGTGAACCACATGTCTCGATGTGTGGTGCTTCATAAAGGATTTTGGTCACCAAATTGTGATAGTTGGTCCATGTGCGATCACGATTTAAAGAGTTATTGCAGTAATATCGAAAAGGTATTTTGGTGAACTTCCTGATTATTTGTAGGATTTGACCCTGAATTGGGATTAGACCTCAAATGACCTTTTGACCTCATCAGGACCCATCGTTTACAATCAAGGGCTAATCATGGTCCAAGTGTGTTCGATGTGGGTCAAGGTTCACAGGTTGTGGCATAACCTTGAAATGACCTCCGATGACCTTGGGTCATATTTTTGACTTTGGAAAGATCACAGGTCAACTTCTCAAATTACCTTTTGATCTTGACTGATTTTGACCTTGGGTCAGGGATTATCCCTGGTCCAAGTTAAACTTAACATGGGCTCATGAGTTATGTGCATGACCTTGAAATGACCTCTGATGAACGTTTTTGAGATATGACATTTTGACCTTGAATGACCGTGATTACATTCCCAGAATATTCACGATGTGTGTTAATCCCAAGATCCTTCAAGTTTTGATACTATAGGCCATATGATATAAAATCCAATTGAATAACAAATACTTTTTGCGCAAAACAGGTCTATAATAATCTATTCATAGAAAAACAATAAATCAAGCCTAAAATCATGTCCAGCCTCCCTATTTGGGAAATCCTGAATCCATCTATGTTCACATTTATAAATTAAACTTTGCTGAAGTCAAAATATCAAGCTCTTTAATCTATTTATTTTCACTGGCTTAGTAAGTTATAGAGGATGAGCAGTGTCTAACAGCCTTTACTTTTATTTAGTTAAATTTGTGTTTTCTTTTGGGAACTCAATATTACATTGAGATCTTGAAAGAAAAAAGAAAGGAGAAAAAGAGAAAAGGCTAGTCACTTATTTTTGAGTCAAACTGCTTTCATGCTATTTATTTTGTGTTAAACATTAAAAATACATGATAAAAAGAATAGCCAATAAAATACATGACAAGATAATAATTAACATAGAAGTCAATAACTTATTTTCAGGTTATGTGGGTTTTACAGGTTATGCGAGGGTCACGTATACACATGTCATCTGAATAGTGTAGACCTGTAGTAATTTTGAATAGTCAACTTTTTTGTGATTTTGAGTTTAACAAATGCTAAATCATGTAACAAAATTACACCATAAAACTTTTCAAGAATTCTAACTTTATTTCAAATTAATAAGAATATAAGAACACACAAAGTGAAACAAGATATTTTGGATGATTGATGGCTCAGAAGAACCCAAAGAAAAACCTCACGAAAACCATGGTAAAAATATAAAATAGAAAAAATAAATAGGGAAAAAAATGAAAAGTGCACTCAAGTTAAATTATAAAAAGTTGATCTTTTGTAGATGTTTTTAGAGTGATAATATCACAAATGTATTTATATTTTCCATTAGTAATACTTCTTTTTTTAATTACTGCCTTTCAACACAAATCATTCATTCTTTAGAAAGAAAAAAAATGAGGAGTCTTAAGAAAGAACAAAAATTGAGGAGTCTTCAATACGCTACTCCACTCTGCATTGATTGAAACCTAAAGTGATAATTCAAGTTTCATGCTTTTATTGGCAGTATTTTAATTCTTTAATTCCACAGTTAATTTGTATCAAATTTATCATGTCGGCTTTCTTATGATCCTTTATCAATGAGGATTAAAAGAGTATAAATGTTAATAATTAAATAATTTGTTCAAAATGTCAAATCCTTCGGCAAATCATTTTGTTATCTGTTTTCATCATTGATGATTAACACTCTACAAAGAACATGGTTTTCTTTTAATGAGTTAAGTCATTAAAACCGTCAAAGTGAATTGGAAAGCACGTTATATTATACTTCACTTGATTAAAAGAGGATTACAATTCTAATTAGACATGAAGCTCTACATTTCTTGACTTGAATATTCCATGTTGTAAGACACTATTGTTGGGCAAATTGAGTCAATTCATTTACAACTCCTTTGTTTCGGATGAAGAGCTGCTTTGAAGTTAATTTCAGTATTAAGTGCAGCATGATATAAAATAGATGCATACAGCAATAACCTTTATCTCCACTATGTACTAAGTAGCAAGTGTTATTATCTTAATCTTATCAACACTATTTTTGGAAGTTTGAAATGCAAAAGCTTCTAACAAAATGTGTACAAAACTTTTTATTATTCTTTTTGGGAAATAGACGGATGTCAAATACCATGCTAGTATATTCTCCATGACCTGCTGATTGCCGTTATGGCAATTGTGGCAAAAGCAATGACAATGGCATAGCCTGAATTCCAATATTGGGGTGCAACAATTTTTATATGAGGCTCAAATGGTACACCCATATTTTTTCGTGTAGCTTTTAAAAACTGACAAGAAAAATAAAAAATAAATGGTATCACAATTTAACACACAACTAAATCTACATTTTATGTCTATATTTTATTTACACCGATCTTAGCTATAAAGTTAAATCTACAATGATTTTTGACAACTTTTCGAACAACTTTTCCAAATTTTGACAAAAAAGATGTAGTTAAAAGTAAAACGACTAAATCCCCTTTGATTAAAAATATCTGACAGGGGTAAAAATTTACCAACTGATGACCTGCTCTGACTGATTGATGAAACATCAAGGGTCTGCATTTTCCGCACCCCTCTGGCTACTAGAAGAGATTTCATATAGTCAATCATCAGTCATAATGATATCGAAGAGTTTGAAATAAAATTTTTGGTCTCTCTCCTTCCTCTGTGTGAAATAGCAATAACAGACCCCTCTGATTCATATGCATAGACATATACATTTTGACACAATTTTGTCCAAAAATAAGGCTTTTTAAGTCAAATTCATATAAAAAGATTATGATGACCTGTATTTTTTATTTTAGGAATGGAATCTACACTAATATGACTCAATTCCTACCAATTGTGGAAAATTGAATTTGGGCAGATCTGCCATGATCCACGCATGTTAATTATCTGCATTTCATCATCAGCATTTCCTTGTTAAAACATATTTGTTAAATTGTTACTCATTTCAATTTAACAACAGAGCCTTATAACAAATCAGATAAATGAAGTAATATTGTTTTACTCCCTGTTCTTTTAATAGTTTCAACACTGTTTCTCCAAATGAAATTATTCTCATGTAGTGCCGTCAATTCCCACCCTTTTATTAGTAGTGACATACATGAATCAATGATATTGCCATCCTGTTATGAAACACACGAATCGTTATAAACAATGGTAACTTTGACACACTTGGTGTCATTTATGATTATTGAATATGTAAATTGTCATTATCGCTAGATATTGCTAGATACAATGTGACATAACGGGCAGATTTTTCTTTGGTTTTTGACTTGACTCTAAATCTAACAGCTTTTCATGATATAATGTTGTACAGAAAATCTTGCTACTATATTAATCAACCTTTTAGAAAGATAATTATGTTCAATTTATCAGCTCAACAATAATCAAGTTTTCTTGAACTAATTCAACTAAAAGAATATTTTATTATTAGTTTTACCTTTACATAAGCACACACAGAAAACATAATAAAGTAGTTCTTTTGATATCCAACCTCGTTTTATTTACTGCATTCTCAATATATATTTTAATCACTTTGAAGAATTATAGTTGAACATTATAGTAGAATTTCTAAAATATCAGCAATATAAGTGTTACATTTAGGAAAGCACACACAGAAAACTAAAGAACTAAAATCACATTCTTGCGACACAATCATGTGAATGATATTAATATTTTGCTAAATATTATCTTATTAATTTAAACTCATTTTTATTTCATTTTATTAGTGTTACCTTCAGGAAAGCACACACAGACACTAGACAAATGAAGCTACAATCTTTCAACCCACATGTCTTCTTAATGCCTTCATAAATTACAATATTGATGTAATAATTCAATTAGCATGATGATGGAACAACTCAGGATTAAATCTTGCCTGAAATAGATTGGAACCCTCTGACCTCATGGTGGCAGCAAATTGATGCCCATAAAAGTTTAAAACATTGCATTCTTCTGTCCTGTACAACTTTTGCTGTTCGACTGAAGTATCTGTTGATGTTCTTTCTTGACCATTTTTGTATGAATGTAGGGAAGTGAGATATTTCAAGAAAAAGCTAAGATAGCTACAAATACATGTATGTTGCTGAAACTTTAAAAATTATCAAACTTTGATACAAAGATGATCAAAAATTAAGCGCATAAACCCTGTCACATAAACACATTCCCAGTTTCATATTGAGTCAAGTGTAACAATGGGGAATTTGCGACAGAACAGTTTTCGAGAAACAAGTGAATTTCCCCTTTCGGGGTGAACCATCACATATCAGCATTATTATCAGTTGATTTGATCAATATTTTTGACATATTTTTGGAATTTATGTAACCATCATGGTGGGTATTAACCCTGTGCAATATTAAAAACAATAAAACACATGTATGAGATTATAGAATAGATCGCTTCTCGTGCAATTATAAAATGCAGATCCAAACTTGTTCTACTGTAAGGCCAAAAAAAATTGTTGTGTTGCCCTCAGAGACCGACCCTTTACAAATTTTTTTTTAAAAATAGGGTCGCGAAAGCACCCAATTTTGCTCAGATTGGGTGTTTTTTGAGATAATATTTTAAAAATAGTGGAAAATGCACCCAAATTTCATAGTTTAAGTGCTTTTAAAAAACAAATTTAAAAAATAATTTTCCGACCGACAAACTCATTTTTTTCAGAAATTCCACTTGAGGGCAACACAATAAAAAAAATTTCTTGGCCTAATGGCTGGGAAACTGTGCTATACATATACTTGACAATTTGTCACATCCACAGTCCATAAGTTTGATGCCACTGGCTACATAGAAAGAGAACAACATTCCCAACAGAGTTTTCCCATGATTCCTATGTCAGAATAATGGGGTTAACCACTTTGAAGGCATTTATGACTTGGTTTTTAATATCTTTTCTACAACCTGACACTGTTACCAATAATAAGCTGTATTCTTATGGCACAAAACTCAGTCGGATTGTCAGCTGTTTTCCATTAATTCTGCTTGACGCTATGACCCACCGCTATGACCCACCGCTATGACCCACCGTAGGTCAATGTGCGCAGCACCACAAAACACTTACTCGGGTCACCCAATTCCATTTTGCCTAGTATTGTGTATTATCATGTATGGATATTACTCCAAATATCTTGGTCAAAAAAGACCACCCGGCGAAATTTGATTAAGGAATGCGCTAGTCACATTTAACTATTGTCGAACCTTCATAGAATAAGCAGGGTCTAAGTGGCTGGTCCTGCCTCACATTTAATATTTAGTTCTTGAAGGAAAATATAAATTTGTCAAAATAAAAGTAAATGCTGGAAGACACTGACCCTGTGTAGTAAATATATTGCAATTAAGGACGATCAAGGTGATAAGTTCCTACTTGTAGATTTTGTTTATTTTTTGTCAGTTTATAGATGAGAGTCTAAACTTTAAAATTCAGCAATAAAAAATGGGGGTCACCGACCATCTAAGCACGCTATGACGTCATATATGATAACGTCATTTTTCTTTTAATGAACGATAACTTGAAAACTTGAGCGTTAGATTACTTGGTGTAATTAACTTTTTTCATCTGTTCAATGTTGTACAACCGAATTTCGACATTTCCGGTGATGAAAATTGTTTTTTAGATTTTACCCTATATAATTTCATCTCATGCTATCTTTTTAAAACAGATGCTTATATGTGCGTTAACTGTCCTAATCATCTGCTTAATAATTTTGCCAATAAAAATATTTATGTGTGGGGAGGTTTTTTTGTTCTTTTTACCTATATCACTATATTCTCACCTATTATTATAGTTTTAATTTGATTATGATAGACTCAATGTTACTGGTATTTCAATTATGATTTATATATTAAATAAAGAATCAGTTTCATCTGTTTAGAATAATTATTAAATGATATTTCTAATCCAAGTTATTATTAAGGATATTTATGACAAATACTGCTGGATCTGTTCTGTCCTTCAGTTAGCTGCCAAATATGGACTGTTTCATAGCGCTCAAATTTCTAGTTATGTTTATCTATATGATTGGATGAAATTAACAATAAAGATGCACCTCAGTTTCGACTTCACTGCTGGATCTACATCTTTCCGACAGACAGCTGCCTAATTTGTTCTGTTTCGCAGTGCTCAAATTTATTAAAGTGGTGGTAATAACATCTAACATGTGTAAATGAATTATCATTGAAAGATATACATAACTTATGTAATAATATGGATTATTAAATGTCGTCTAAGTTGAACATTAGGCTGACAACCTGCAAAACCTTCATTTTGTTTGCTTTATCCGTTCCATGAGTCTCATGAAGAATGAATGTTTAATTCGTACCATAGAAAGAACATTTTCATTTAAGTTTCCATCTCATGAAAATATTCTTACCATTGCACTTATAATTGTACTAATCTTGTAATAATCACTTGCGTGCCCAAAGGGGGGGGGGGGGCACGTGTCCCCCAGTCGGGGGAAAAGTTCCATTTGGGTATTTCATCAGTCTCTCGAAAAGTGTTCTGTGGCATAGTCCCCCTTTTAGGGGTGAATGGCGTGCCCAAAGGGGGGGGGGGGCACGTGTCCCCCAGTCGGGGGAAAAGTTCCATTTGGGTAAATCGGGGATCTGGACCAACTCCCACGAACGATGCCCTCTTCCCGAGTCCTGACTCAGGTGTCTAAAATCAACCGACTCAGCTTAGATTCTGTTGATTGTTGTTCACGAATATGACAATTATTAGCAAAATAGCAAATTTTAGCGGATGTGTAAACAAACCATTACTTTTTCATAGACTGTTTTTGCTCGTAGATTTTTTGGCCTAGATGTTTAATTACCCCCCCCCCCCATCGTCAATCAATCAATCAATCAAATCAAACTTTATTTCAATATCAACAGGTACACACATTTGATAATAACACATCAAAAGATAAAACAAAAATGATATTGAGGACATCATCAAAAGGCCAAGAAGACCTGAAGTGATGATGCCCTGAAACAAAATAAGTTACTAAAATAGGCCAAAAAAAACACAGAAAAACGAACACAAATAACAGTACACAAGACAAATGCTCCGATTAGGTATTATTATGTAATTAAATTTCCATATAAATCAGATTCACTTATAATTTGACAATAGCTCAATTCAGGATGATCTAAATGAATTTACTGAGTGGGCTGTGGACAATAACTTGAAATTAAATCCCAGCAAGTGCCAAGCCATCCAAGTTAATTTTTCTAGACCACCTCTACCGCATCGCGACTTCAATATTGGAACTGAGCCACTGACCTATGTCTCCGAAGCCAAAGTGCTGGGCGTATGGATTCAGAATAACCTTAAGTGGAATGTCCAAGTGGACAAGATGTTAACTAAAGCAAATTCCAGGTTATTCTTTTTACGTACTCTGAAGCGCTTTGGTTTTTCCCCAGAAGAGCTTAAAATAGCATACGGTGGTTATATCAGACCAATATTGGAGTACGCTGATGTGGTATGGCATTCCGGGCTTACAGCTAAACAGTGCAATGAAATTGAAGCAATCCAAAAGAGGGCCTGCAGAACAATCCTGGGGAGGCAATATGTGTCTTATGATGATGCTCTTGAGCTGTGCAATTTTGACACACTCTCTGATAGGAGGGAGAACCACTGTCTGAGGTTTGCCGAAGGGCTTTCCCAAACTAGCCGCACAAGTGCTCTTATCCCACCTACTAGAGAGGAGTGTCATGGGCGTACTCTGCGTAACAGCAAAAAGTTTTTGCCGCCCAGGGCCAGGACAGAGCGTTATAAAAATAGTCCTGTACCCTATTTTATCAGTTTGCTTAACCAGTGATTTTTATGGTTTTTTCCCCTTTTCAGCCTTACCAGGGTTGTTCTGCAGATACCTCATTATATCTAATGTGCAATATTATTTTTGAATTCTTAGAAAGCTTCAATATTGTATTATAATATATTTTTTTCTCCAAATTTTAATTCTTCTGTATTTTTATGCATTTTATATGTTCTTGTTCTTTTGATATTTTGAAGTGTAATATTTTCCAGTTGTATTTTTAATGTTTTTATAAGTGTGCCTATTGTAATTATTGACTTATATTTGGCCGGTTGGCCACCATTGTCAGTAAGTTTTTAATAAAATCTGAAATCTGAAATCTGAATAGATGTTTCTTCAGACTGTTTCTAAATTCTTTTGTATTTTTGCATCTTTTTATGTCATTATTCAGAGATATTCGTTTTGAATATCCTGGAGGGAAAGCCACTGGAAACCGTATAAACCAATGTTAGGAGAGAAAATTAAAGCAAAACAATGATAGCATTTTCATGTATTCACTGGTGGCACCAAGGAAGACATAGGAGGGAGGTGACACAACTTTTGCATCCCCTTATCCCACAAACTTTCAGTCACTGATGAAATTATCAACACTCATATTAAAGTTTCCACTTTTTAGATATTGTAAAACACTTAAATTTCGCGGGGAGTTTATTTCGCAAATTTGCAATAAGTGACATTTTCGCGAGTATCAAATTTCGCGAATTTGAAATTTTGTCATGATTATGTATGTCTTCCGAATTCGGAAGGCCAAATATTATCTTCTAGTCTTCTGTGTTCCTGTCAAAATATTACTTAAATACCTTGAAAGTCTGCATGAAAAAAGGCTCCACGCATGATGTTTAAAACTATTGTAAAAGTAAGCAGTCATATTGCAGAAATAAATCAAAAATTTTACGATCAAACAAACCCATTAAAACACTACATTGACTGCCGACCGCAAGATGTGAATTTTGTTTACATCCACTTGGACCATTCCATTTACAACATCAAAATAGGGGTGAGGTTTTATAGATCGTATCACAGAGGGGTTATTTAACAATACACAAATACAAGAGCTGACAAGCCATTTCTTATTAAACAAAACATGAACTTGGACAATATTTTCGCGAGGATTTAATTTCGCGAATTATTTTCCCTCGCGAAATTAAATACCTCGCGAAATTAACATGTTTTTTACAGTATTCAAATGTAAAATGTTACAAAATTTCGCACGCTTCGCGCCATTATCAAGATTCTATCTCCATTTTTAGCTACAAATAGCAAACTTGTTTCAAAATTTCGTGCGCTTTGCGCAATTGTTAACTTATTATATAAAATTTGCCTTGTGCGTTTATCAAGATTTTATCTTCATTTTAGCTATAAGTAGGAAATTTGTTTTAAATTCATTACGCGCACTTCGCGTGATTGTTAATATTTTTTGCGCACTACGCGCGTATTTAAAACATCCAATCATATCCCTCCCATGGTGTCATTCGGGGGGGAACTAAATCTTGTGCCCCCCCAGTCAAAAAATTATGTGCATGCCATTGGTAATAATATGTAACTTCTGCACATGACACCAATCCTAAGAGAAATATAAAATTCAAATATGGATTAAAAAGTGGCAAGCATATGATCACAAATAACCAAAGATTAATGACACATTGAAATGTTACCCATCTCACTTTACCAGAATCACAAGTTATAAATATTATTGTCAACTTAGTATTGCTTGGATTATTTGCTGCTTCAATATGCATCATCAATGCCAGCTATATTGCTATATTATCCTGTGTATCCAAATTAATAATAGATGCTCCACTATACCATGATATTTGAAGCATCAATATTTATCTCGGCATATTTTACCAAACAACAAACATTCAAAAAGAAATTCTAAGTGTCAATCCAGGTGTCAACGTGCTATGTTTGTCAATGACATACAATTTCTTAATCAAAATATATGAGTTTTAAGGGGCAACACAAATAGTGGCATTTTTTATTCTAAGCAAAATCTCTAAATTTAAATTAGCACCTAAACAACCCACATGCCTTCGTCAAGAAATGATCACTTCAATTTTGTTTTGTTTTATCACCCAACAATACGTGACTCGCCATATCGAAAGGTACCGTAAGGGTCCCAAAAATCAAAATTGATTTTTTTTGGTCTCATCTCATCTCATCATATTCTAAGCTTTAAAATGACACCTTGCTTTTAGTTATTGTGTGTTTAGTTGCAAAGTAACTTTCAAATTGGTAAAAGGCATCTAACTGATTCGGAAAACTATAGTTCTGAGAAAATCAAGTTTTTAAGTTTTTGCACTTAGTACTTGAACGGAGAGAGGATTTTTTATCTTTGTTTTAACACATTTTTCTTATGTTTAGGATGTTGGAACCTGATTGATTGGATAGAATGCACTTAAAAGGTAACATTTCTGAAGAAATTATAAATTTGTGAGTTTTGATTATGTTCCGATCAGCTTCAGTGGCCCATATCACGTAATTTACTATGCCGACCTTAAGGTACCTTTCGATACGGCGGTTCACAAACAAGAAATGCAGAAATCCAACATGGTCACATTGCGTTTAAGGGAAGATGCTTAAAACCAAGCTACACTTACCTCATTTTCTCAGGAAAATAGATATAAATATATTTATTCATCATTCTGATTCTTCTAAAGAAGAGAAGACTCCAATTCACTGGCCACTACAAAAGGGCTAGCTCCCAACCAGTAGCAGACCTGATTCTGTGGCGACCCACCCAGGGAAAGAGAAAGGTTGGACATCCAATAAAATGAATAAAATAAATTGCAGGTGATTTATAGTGCACTACGCGGCTCCCCTGACTTGTAATTCCACACGGCCTCAGCACACTTTACAGAGCAGTTCTAATCATTGGGTTAAATCAGTACCTGGACTCCCTGGAGCCAAAGGGCTTACTGCGGCCTACATAAATTGGCGCAACCCTAGCTTGAGCAATTTACACCCTCATAGAATATACAGTTTTCGCACACTCAGCTCCAGCTGGACTCTAACGCGGACCGATCGATATCTTATGTTTAACAGTCCGAGAACTAACTGACTGAGCTAGCGAGAACTACCTAATGATCACCTATGTAGGTGTTCTGAGCAAAGACACCCAGCTACAATCAGTTGAAATACACAAGTTCATGACAGACAGACAACAGTGGAAAGCCATCATTAAGAACCGACAGAAGTCGCTGGAGTAAGTAGTAAGTAAGTAATTCCAAAACTCCAACAAACCTAAGACGTCTTGATGCAACACATATCAGACACTTTATCACTACAGTAAATAAATTCTGATCACAAAACAAAGTAACAATGCTCAAAACTAGACCAATGTGTCATTTGTGTCTTATTGTGCTACTGTTCACGGCCCAGTTTCCAGGTAGAATTACTGATGTAGTAACTGATCCCAAATAAAGATCTTGCTATTTACTACTTTATATTATTGACATGTTCCCGCCCACCTTGCAGAATCAATAACAATATCACATTAGTATTGAACTTGGGACTTTCAATAAATGAAACTAGAGTCAATTCTATGCGTTGACACACACTCGCTGTTCCAAATGCATGTTTGCTTCTGCTAATCATTGTCTTTTTAATGTAATTGTACTTGCAACGTGATATTATTTGTCATCCTGCACTGACGAAATCCTTTTATTATTAAGAACTGGGGGAAAGTGATAGTTCATTTTATTTATTAGATATTACATGTGTGAGAGAAAGCAAATACAATAAAATAATATATAGAATGCATATCTCTTGCTGTAACCAAATATTGTTTTATATATTTTTCTTGTCAAAGTTATGTTTATGGTCCTGCCCCATTTATTTGTGTTCCAAATGCAACATATTCCTGATACATCGTGAAAGGTTTGCAAATTGTTGTGGATCCTCCTTTTCTGGTACTTTCATAGTCGATGGCAATCATACAATACAATACAATGCAGGCATTTATATAGCGCTCTTACGTGAAAACACAGGTATCACAGCGCTTTACAATAATAAAATGAAACAAATTAAGTACAAAAAAATCAAATATCAAATAAATATGCCTTTAAAAGAGACCTGAAGGTTGCCAGTGATTGTGCTTGACGGATATGGTGGGGAAGATTACTCCAGAGGATTGGACCAGCAGCAGAGAAGCCTTTATCACCAATGAGAGTATGTGTGCGAGGCGTAATGAGGAGTCTTGTATCCTGGGCAGAATGTAAACCGCTTCTGGTTGGTGTGTACAGTTGAATAAGTTCTGTTATGTATGCAGGCGATTTAGATGAGTCTAAAAAACAGTTGAATATAATACGAGGGTCATTCAAAAAGTTCTACCTGTTGTATCATAACTTTTGTTCTGTTAAAGGTAGCTACTTAAAAATTGATACAAATATAGCTAAGG
>JXSR01S023224.1:74108-84260 GCA_000969725.1 Ophiothrix spiculata
TTCTTTAGAAACTAAGTTGGTATTTTAAAGTAATTGAATCATTTTGATCTTTAGGATATTTATAATGCAAGACTATCTATTAGAATGGGATGGAAACATGTTATATCATTTTGTTGAGCTACAAAAATGAATAATTTACGAACACATTAAACCATTTGGTGCCTTATTTCACTATCAATTCCCTTTGTCCGTATTCACAAAAGAGAAATAACTTGATTTTCATTCCATTGGTGTAGTCATTTGGTATTCACAAACGAAGAACAAAGTTATTCAATGAATTAGTTATTCCAGGCTTTAAAAAATCCAACTTAGTTCAGAACTGTGGATATCCAAGAATATGAAATCCAGGAATAAAGCTATTTAAGCTTTATTCCTGGAATAACTTTTGTGAATAGGGGCCTTTGTTTTTATGGAATATGTATTAGGAATGTCTGTGTTTACTCAAAGAGTAAAATCTATTAAAACAAAACTTGAAACACCCTTTCTCACAGCTTCTTGAGATTGCAAAACAAAATCACATTTTAGTATTTCAAATTGATAAATTTCACAAAAGACTTTGTTCTATTAGCGAGATTCAAAAAAATGTATACTGTTTTAAAAGTGATCACATTTATTAGCAAATACAGGAAAAATATTTTCTCAGTTAACTCTTTTAAAAGCAGATAACAGCCGCACTACAATGTTCAAGCCCTTTTAAATGTAAAAAAGGAGTAACATATACACCAATGACTTTCCTTAAGAAACCATTTTCCTACCAATTTGGTGCACTTGACCAGATTTCTCCTCCAAATGCATTTTGTGTCCGATGGAGAAAGTAATTTCAGCCATCAATGCACCAAGTTGTCCAAATGCACATATTTCTAAGTGTATACCATTATGTAGTGAATAAATTACCTTGTGTGGCAGTTGCTCTATAATAGTTACGTACCCCCAGTTAGAAATCCAATATTTTTTAATTAAAGCCAACCTACCGCAAGGCCTTAATGAAATCTAAACCTGTTACTGACCCTTCACAGATCACACACCACTACTAGCATGCTAATCAATTAAGATTGATTACAGGTGTAATTGCATAATTGTTTCCCCTTAATTCACCATCGCTTTCAATCTATGGGCTAAGCATCTTTATTAATATTGTGCATTGCTTGGCTCAAATCATATTTCAGCTTCGTGCTCTAACTAAATTGATACATAGCAGATTGTAAAACGTGACTGCGTTTTGTTACTCATGATTGTGTTGTGTGGATTTCAGTCTGTAATTGAAAAACTGACTATGAAATTGAATGATCACTGACATAACATTTAGAGAGAGCTAGGCTGACATTTAGGGGGAGGGGGAACAAAAGGATGAGGAACTCAGAAATATTTGTTTCTTTTACCTTGAAATGTTGTAACTCAAAACCTTTATTGTGGAAAATAGACTTAAACGAATTTTGTGCTAAATAATTATAAATATATACCTATAGACTGCTACAAAAAGTGACTCTCACCAGATTTCAAATAAAAATTAGTTACTGCTCTATATTGTTACTGGCTAAAATTTTCTTTAAATGACTCAAGTTTGTTACTAAGAATAACTGTAAAATAGTAATTTGGTAATGTTGAGTTGAGTAATGGGCACCCCATGTGGGAGCGCCCAGTATTCAAAATAATTTGCGACTTTCCATTTACTTCGCTGGAGTCGAGTATGGCTCATACTTTGAACTCCATCTCAAGCCCGTAGCCAGGGGTGTGCGGTGGGGGCGTCGCACCCCCCAAAATTTGACAATGTACAAAAAAGGTCCACAAATATTCCCTAAATGACAACCAAAAGTACACCTAAAGCACCAAAACAAGTAAATGTAGGTCACAAAATGTACTACACAAAATGCTTGAAAAACTGCTAAAAAACTACTAAAATTAGTTTAGGGTCGACCAAAACGAAAAACTTTCCTCCAAAAGGTCCACTTTTTGAAAATCCGCACCCCCCTTGAAAAAAATCTTGGCTACGGGCCTGTCCATCCCCTGAATTAAACGTTTCACTAGCACCAGTAATGCAATACAGGATATTTATTGCATATTGTGTCAAGGTTAATCAGTTAAAAGATTACATGTTAAAATTGGGAAATCCCCTTAAACAAATATCATAAGCACTTTAATTGTCAGCTTAGGACAGGTTCATTGTCCGGTAGATAGAATTTCTCTTCTTCTCCTGCATACACATAGCTGTCTCTGAAACCATAGTCAAAATATAGTCAAATTTATCACTGTCATCTTAAAATAGTGTTGCATATTTTGTAGACTTTTTATGCACAAAAGAGATTAAAGATTTATACTAGGTTTAAAGTTAGACCTGATTAAACAAAATTTTGTTTCACAACCAAATGTATTTTATCTCAGCAAGATTATATTTTGTGTTGTTTGGAAAGATTTTGGTTGAATATTCAATATTTTCCACCACTTCTAGCACAAACTATGATTATAATCAGTAGAGCTTGATTTGATGTGTTGCAACACATACACTGTCGGTCAAAAGTGTTTGCGCACTCTTAAATATGGGAAAAATGTAATTATTATATCAAACGTACAAGACTCTGAAAAAATTCATGTTTTTATAGGTACCTAATGTATCCAATATAAATAATCTTTGTTTCCTCAGATATGTGATCTTCAATAACCATAGAAATGGCCGATTTCCTGTACCATATACAAATACACCACAAGCACTTTTTGCTATGTGCCTATGTAGTTTATTAGTTCAGTGCTCGTTATCACCTTGTAACCGTACAGAACATTTTCAGGTCACAAGTTTTCCAACAAATGTGCAGTTATGTATTAAAACACCGTTTCTGAATGTGCGGAAGAAAGTATACAGTAAGTTTAACACGCCATATTTTCAAATGCAATAAATTCAAATCCTGTTGAGTTCTTTAGATCTATATGTAAAATATCAATCTAAAAAAAATATAACGCAAAAGATCTCGAGATATGGCTGATTAAAGGTTTTGTGCGCAAACACTTTTGACCGGGAGTGTATCTAGTCATATCTACCGTAATTCAAACATCTGTGATTGTTTTCAAGAAAATGGCAAAAAAATAGACATTTTTAAATAAAATTTGATTACTTTGATGGCACATCTGTGTCTGCATAATTTCCTATATATTACACATCGATGCGGCACGTGATTAACCAAATGCGTTGTGCATTGAAATTTGCATACGCAAAAAGGATGCAAACAATTTTTTGAATTTTTATTATTTAATGAAAAAAATTGTTATCCCGCAGTCGTGAGCAACTGCATCTCTGAGAAAACCCCTGAATGGGTATATTTTCAACAGACAGTTTATTTAGTATGAAAAAGTGTTACAAAATATGAAAATTGAGAGTTTTTGACCATGTCAGATCGATTTCGTACTCAAAAATCTGTCTGACAGTCACTTCAGCAAAAAACATAGCCATTTTCTAACCACTTCTAGCTCAAACTTGGAATGGGATCAGCAATTTTCTATATTTTAGACATTTGAAAGATACAGGGTGTCCAAGAAAAAACCTTACAATCTTTGCGTGTTATTTTCTTGGATTTAACGGATAGTTAGAAAGTATGTAATGTGTGCATTTTATAGCCCATGAATTGATCTCTCAGATACCGCTTGTTTCATTTCAATCGGTAGTATACAAGTAAAGTTATGCTTTGTCAAATATTTGGATGTAAAATTTTCTGGTCCAATTTCACGATTTGTGAGTTCCCCTTGAATGATGTTCTATTGAGTATTTTCACTGATCTGCTCCCTCAACCGTGACAATGTTTACTAATTTACTACGTGCATGTTCTCTTTTATCTATGCTGAAAAATGAACAAATTTGATGTAAGAATGAGACAGATATGACAATTTTTTCCAAGGTGACCCATTCTTATTCCATTCAGAAACACCCCTACATTATGGCCAATAATCATGAAATTGGACCAGACAAAAATCCACCCAAATATTTGATAAAACATAACTTGTGTTGTACACTACCGATTGATATGAAACAAACAGTATCTGAAAGTTCAACTCATGGGCTATAAAATGCAACCTTAATATACTTTCTGACTATCTTTTAAACCCAAGAAAATTACACGCAAAGATTGTAAGGTTTTTTTCTGGGACACCCTGTAGAGCTTGTCTGCACAATTTTGATTGAAATCTGACATTGCAAGTGCTGGCTTTGGACTTTTGAAGTGGTACTTATAATTTTAATAATCCAACAACAATGTTTAGGCTTCTTTGCAATGAACCTCCTTAAATTTCAATTGTGTTTTACTCAGAAGTTGTGATTGTCATGGTCTGATCATGGTTGTTATGCTTTTCAATCAAAACTCTGATTTGACACAAATTTGGTACCATATTAAAGAGGAATATAAGACATCGCCATAGATACCAATAACTAAATTTTGACTTTTGGACCAAAGACTTTTTTTTCAATGTCCTGGGTCACATACGTCTAATCTCATGGCAAGAACTAGCATGACCGCACAAAAAAGTACCGAAGTTCCCTTGTGTGGTCTTTGGTACAAGAGATTAAAAAAAAAAAAAGAATGACCGCTCATCTGCTACATTAGAGCAGTATCCTTCGTTCTGTTGACATTTATGAATAAAATATAACATTTCAAGACAAATTTGACAAAATTTATAAACCATTTAATGAACTATAAAAATTCGCAATGTATCTGTTACCAATATTGCCAGCCCATGTGTGCATGTGCTTTGATCATATAACAACTTATATTTCACATTACCATCTTACATCTTTAAACGAGATAATTCTGAGCACACGTTGAAAGTGACTCTAAAGAGCGTAATAAAAAGCGGATAACCTTGGCATGGGAAGAAAAGATGCGGAGGAGGAGAAGTAGGAGATCAGCACTTGAAGATTATCCATATTCAATATTGGTGATACTCTTAAATTGACAAAAAAATGGTGTTAGTTACTCTCCAAGTCAAGAAGTTAGGATTGTTCCCATTCTGATGTTTCATATTGGTGAAATAAGAGAAGGGCGAAGCCTTAAATTTGAAGAGTTGTGTAAAAGGGAGTTAAGATTTAAGTAAAGGAGTTACTTTTGTCCTTATTCTGATGTTTTTGGTGAAATGAGAGAAGGGTGAAGCCTTTAATTTGAAGAGTTGTGTAAAAGGGAGCTGAGATTTAAGGCAAGGAGTTACTTTTGTTCTTATTCTGATATTTTATTTTGGTAAAATGAGAGAAGAGTGAAGCCTTGAATTTGAAGAGTTGTGTAAAAGGGAGGTAAGATTTAAGGCGAGAAGTTACTTTTGTTCATATTCTGATGTTTTATATTGGTGAAATGAGAGAAGAGTGAAGCCTTTAATTTGAAGAGTTGTGTAATAGGGAGTTAAGATTTAAGGCAAGAAGTTACTTTTGATCTTATTCTCATGTTTTATTTTGGTGAAATGAGAGAAGGGTTGAGCTGTAAATTTGAAGAGTTGTGAGTTAAAATTGAAGTCAATAAGTTACTTTTGTTCCTATTCTGATGTTCTATATTGGTGAAATGAGAGAAGTTTGAAACCTTTGATGCGTTTTGTAAAAGGGAGTTAAGATAAGACACACATATGTTTATATTTAGAGAATCTTGATTTGGGCATTATTTGGAAAGGAAATTTATTTAAGATTAATTAGTAATTTCATCTTTTTTCATCTTTTGCAAATTCTTTTATAGTGATATCATAGTGCAGACCAAAAAGTTACTGAGACTTTTTAGAGTACATTTTTATGATTCCAATCTTTTTAAAAATAAAATTGATGAAAATCATTTCAAAAAAACACAGAATCTGACAAAGATTTGAACTACCAACCTATGGTTTATGGACCCAGTACACCATCTGTCATGCAAGGAAGTGGTCAATACATGTTCAAGGTTGTGAGTGACCTCTATTGATAAAATTCTGGGGGCACTCAACTTTGAGTTACACGCTATGTGCCACCAAAAATACCCCGTTGTTTTTTTTTGCTCCCTCTCACCGTAAGACACTCTATTTTTGCCAACTGTGTCACTCAATGACCCCTATTTTTTTTAATTCCTTGTCACAGAAACATCCTTTTGTGATTTTTTTTTTGCCATTTAGCCATGGAAAGACACATTTTTGTGCAAATTTCACCAAAAGACCCCCTTTTTGTCACTTTGTCACTGAAAGACCTTGTTTTACCCATTTTGTCACCAAAAGACCTCCCCCAGAATAAAATAGGAATTTTGTTACAAAAGAGAGATCAACAATTGACAATGTTAAATTAGGCTGAAAATGAAAGAAAAAGTTAACATATTGCCATCAAACCAATGTGAAAAAAAAAAAAAGGAAATATCATCTACAAGTGAAACAATAACATACATACTAGTGGAATACATCAATATACTAAGATGAATGATATATTATGTATGCTTACAAAGGTGGCATACGTAAGTTAAACCTGATCAGGCTTAGCCTAGGGTGATAAATTCTATGAGCTTATCCATATCTGCATATATACATAAATTTCGGTCAAAACTGACAAAAATGACGCAAGAACATGTGTAAGCAAGTAAATGATACATTTTTGGCCATGGTGAAATTGGTGACTCAGCTGATAAGATCTGAAACCAAAATGAACCAGTCATGGTTTGATTAAAATGGACCCTGAAAACTTCACAACTTCTTTTGTGTCTTTGTGTGGCCACTTAAAATATTTATGCATGAAGATGCTGTCTTTAAGGGATGACATGCATTGTGTCTAGATATCAGCCCAGCAAACACAAAACATGTCGGAAACATTTCCGAAACGTTTTGGAAAGGTTCTTAATTGGTTACAGTCGTTTTGTTTTTATCAAACCTTTTTGAAACGTTTTGAACTGGTAAAAAGATAAATTTGGTTCAAAAAACCCCGATAGAAAACCACTCTTAAAGCATGGGTCTGAAAGGTTTTTCTAATGTAAATTAAATGTTTTTTAAACACTTTTGTAACGTTATGTTCAAACATTTTTTAACGAAAAAAAACCCCTCCACACTTTCACGTTTTTTGAAACATTTTCTTACCCAAAATAAAACCATATTTAAACGTTCAAAAAAATGTTATTTGGGTAGCTGGGAGTATCTCTGGATGCTGAAACTTTCAGATACAAATTTAGGAAGCAGGGAGTTGATAATAATTATCTGCAACATTTATAGGACTTTTAAATCAATATATTATGTGATTGCAGGGACGCAGCCAGAAATTTTAATTATGGGTTCGATTCTCACACATCATTTTTGAACTGAACCAGAATGTCAGCCCCGGGCAAGATCTCGACTGCCAGTGATACCTGTGAAGAGATTCATCCTTTTATAAAGGCTTTAAAAACATGGTCTACTTCCCTTTTCCCTTTCTTCTCTTTTCCCCCTCTTTTTTTTCCCTCTTGTTTCTTTTTTTCTTTTTTGAATTGTACACTTGTCATTGTGTTCCTAAACGACACTGATTCTATTTATATATATTTTTACTATATAAGGCCAAAAAAAAAAAGAACTGTCTCAGCTTACTTAAGGTCAAAACCTTAAGCGCTATGCGGGTTTTTTTTATAGTAAAAAAGGGCTACGCGGATGCGGAAATACCTCCTAATTTTTTTTTATTGCATTTTTTGGCCACTATTGTTTTTTTCGCGGCTATTTATTTAACTTTTGTCCAGTAGTAGGAAAAAAAGATGAAAAAAACTGAAAATCTCTCAAAAACCTAAAAAAAAAAAAAAAATGCGCTAAAATTGGATTTTTAAAAGCTATGCGCGCGGGAAGCTGAGACAGACTATTGTTTTTCTTTGGCCTAAGTATAATTGCAAGGTCTTTTTTACAAAAAATAAAAAACTTTATAACAAAGTGTATGTGTACCCTTAATAAACTTCACTATGCATTCAAATATAAATAATATACACTTCTTTCAAAAATGTACAATAATAATGTTGCATTATTAATAATCAAAATGTTGCATCGCATCCCATCCCTGCTGCACATTTTGCCAATGACCCAGCTGTGCTCATCCCAGCGATTTTCTTGTTTCATGCTATTTTTATGACACCTCATTTCTGATCTGGGCCCATCCCCCATCGGTGCATATAGTATGAAACATTTAGAGAGTTTTCAAAAAAAGTCATCTTTTATTCATGAAATTTTCATGCTTTGAATAAAACAAGAAAGTGATTTCATTTCCAGTCCAAAAACATTGATTGATAGAAACTTGGAGACTTTTTATTAAATCTATGAATTTTTAACTTGGCCACGAGATTCGCGTGATTGGATGCGTGAGCAATATCAACAGCAATGAAAGCTTGGCTGGTTGCGTGATATGATTCCCACAAAGTTTTCTTGTTTAACCTTTAAGAATAGAACGCGCCTCATTGATGGTGCAGATTGATGTACAAACTTTATTTGGAGTCTTTTGAACTTATTCCATAAATATTTGATGCTCATTTTTCAGAATGAATTTTCACCTTCACACATAGCTGATGCTTGCCTACATTAGACATTTTACTTTTTGAGCACATGCTTTTGCACTTAGGCCAAGAAAAAAAAGGCTTAATTTAAAAAAGCTAAGCGGTATGGGTTTTTCATTTTTCATTTTTTTAAGGAAATTAGCTATGTGGTATGCGATATCTTTTTTTTAAACACTCTTAAAATTTTGATCGCCCAACTTGCGTTCATGAAGGGCACAGTTTCTAAGCAATGACAAACCTTTTTTGCCTTATAATAAAAATATCTCTATTTCATCACGGTAAAACATGTTCAACAAATGAAGAGCCAGATTCCAAAACCTCTTACGTCCATTTTATGGAATTTGGGTTTGAACCTGAAACATATACTTCTTGATCGTACCTTCCAAGCAATGATAACGATTTGTTGCATAATTTACGAACACATTAAACCATTTGGTGCCTTATTTCACTATCAATTCCCTTTTGTCCGTATTCACAAAAGAATAACTTGATTTCCATTCCATTTGTGTATTCATTTGGTATTCACAAACGAAGAACACAGTTATTCAATGAATTAGTTATTCTAGGCTTTAAAAAATTTAACTTAGTTCAGAACTGTGGGCTATCTCTAATCCAAGAATGTGAAATCCAGGAATAAAGCTATTCCTGGAATAACTTTTGTGAATACGGGCCTTTGTTTTTATGGAATATGTATTAAAAATGTCTGTGTTTACTCAAAGAGTAAAATCTATTAAAACAAAATTTGAAACACCCTTTCTCACAGCTTCTTGAGATTGCAAAACAAAATCACATTTTAATATTTCAAATTGATAAATTTCACAAAAGACTTTGTATTTAAAGTGATCTCAGTTATTAGCAAATACAGGAAATAATATTTTCTCAGTTACTTTTTTGGTTAAGGGCCCCCCCCAAAAAAAAAAAAAAAGAAGGGAAAAAAAAGGGTTTGGTTGTCCTCCACCGCCCGCCCCTATTTTTTGAAACTGGAAAAAAAGTTTTTACTCTACAAAGTATACCACTCCTAATTTTTAGATTTCCAAAAAAGTTTTTTTTTCTTTTAGAATTTTGATCTTTTGAAAATATTTTTTAAGTTGTTGTTTTCATTTTGTTTACATTTTAATACTGTTTTTAAACTTGTATATATACATTCTTCAGTAGAGTAGACTTATTTGCATCTTTATAGAGGACATAATTTGGTGTAGCTTCGACTTACATTTGGAAAAAAAATCTTTAAAAAAATTCTACCCGCCCGCACTTGCTCAAAAAAAGTTGTGGAGGACAACCAAACAATTTATTTATTTTTGCCTAAGCAGATAACAGCCTCGCTACCATGTTCAAGCCCTTTTAAATGTACAAAAGAGTAACATAATACACCAATGACTTTCCTTAAGACACAATTTTCCTATTAATTCGGTGCACTTGACCAGATTTCTCCTCCAAATGCATTTTGTCTCAGATGGAGAAAGTAATTTCAACCATCAATGCACCAAATTTTCCAAAAACACATATTTCTGAGTGTAAACCATTAGGCCTAAAAAAAAAAATGTTTGTTTGCCCTCCGCGACCGACCCAAAAAATGCCAAAAATTAGGGTCGCGATTTTAGTTTTTTTTTTCCAAACATGTAAAATATGATAACTCAATATTTTCAATGGAAAACATAAAATTTAGCAGTATAAAGTCACATTTAGT
>JXSR01S023224.1:92019-105840 GCA_000969725.1 Ophiothrix spiculata
TTGTATGAGCTTATCCATATCTGCATATATATACATACGTTTCAGTCGAAACTGACAAAACTGATCAAGAACATAAAAAAAATAAATGATACACTTTTGACCATGGTGAAAATTGGTGACTCAGCTGGTATGATCAGAAACCAAAATGAACGAGTCATTGTTTGATTAAAGGGGCTAGCCTAGATTCCACTTAGAATTAAAAACTTATGGAAATGTTTTAAATAAAGCTTAAAAGTGTAGTAATATCCAAAAATGGACAAAACTAGAAACACTGTCTAAAGCAGGTAAAGAATTGCAATTTTCTCCAATATTCCTCAAAATCATGGAAAACTACTCATAGGTTGTATTACTATAAACATGTTCTACTGATTCATGTAAAAAAATATGTAGGTAAAAAATTAGTGGGAAGAATCTAGGCCAGTCCCTTTAAATGGAACCTGAAAACTTCACAACTTCTTTGTGTCTTTGTGTGGCCAATCTATATGCATAAAGATGCTGTCTTTAAGGGATGACATGCAATTGTTTCTAGATGTCAGTATCCCTGGATGCTGAAACTTTCAGATACAAATTTGGAAAGCGGGAAGTTGATAATATCTGCATCATTTATAGGACTTTAAAATCCATTATATTTTGTGATTGCAGGGATGCAGCCAGGAATTTTAATTATGGGTTCGATTCTCACACATCATTTTTGAACTGAACCAGAATGTCAGCCCCAGGCAAGATCTCGACTGCAAGTGATGCCTGTGAAGAGATTCATCCTTTTTATAAAGGTTTTAAAAACATGATCTACTTCCCTTTTCCCTTTCTTCTTTTTTTCCCCTTCTTCTTCTTCAGTTTTTTTTTCTCTTGTTTCTTTTTTCTTTCTTGGATTGTACACTTGTCATTGTGTTCCTGGGCAGCTGCATTCACTCGACCGGGTTTCCGTGATTTCTTTTGGTCTTTGTTTACGTTTTCACCACAACGTAAAATCAGGGGGGATACCGTCGCAGAAGTTGAAGGCCCAACGAATGAAAACCCTGACGCATGCGCACATGAATAAAAATAATTTATTCACCGTTGTAGAGCTCATCTGTCGTTGAACGAAAGCTGATTCTATTTATATATATATTATTCTAAGTATAATTGCAAGATTATTATTACAAAAAATAAAAACTTTATAACAACATGTATGTGTACCCTTAATAAACTTCACTACGCATTCAAATATAAATAATATACACTTCCTTAAAAATGTACAATAATAATGTTGCATTATTAATAATCAAAATGTTGCATCGTATCCCATCCCTGCTGCACATTTTTACCAATGACCCAGCTGTGCTCATCCCAGCATTTTGCTTGTTTCATGCTATTTTTATGACACCTCATTTCTGATCTGGGCCCGTCCCCCATCGGTGCATATAGTATGAAACATTTAGAGAGTTTTCCCAAAAAATCATCTTTTATTCATGACATTTTCATGCTGTGAATAAAACAAGAAAGTGATTTCATTTCCAGTCCAAAAACATTGATTGATAGAAACTTGGAGACTTTGTATTAAATCTATGAATTTTTAACTTGGCCACGAGATTCGCGTGATTGGATGCGTGAGCAATATCAACAGCAATGAAAAGCTTGGCTGGTTGCGTGATATGATTTCCACAAAGTTTTTTTGTTTAACCTTTAAGAATAGAACGCGCCTCATTGATGGTGCAGATTGATGTACAAACTTTATTTGGAGTCTTTTGAACTTATTCCATAAATATTTGATGCTCATTTTTCAGATTGAATTTTCACCTTCACATAGCTGATGCTTGTCTACATTAGACATTTTATTGTTTGAGCACATGCTTTTGCACTTAGGGCAAGGAAAAAAAAAAGATTTGTCTCACCAACGATTTCAAAAAGCTAAGCAGTATGCATTTTTTTTAAAAGGAAATTAGCTTGTGGTATGCGGTATCTTTTTTTTTAACACTCTTAAAATTTTGATTGCCCATGGGTCAAATGTCCATTACGACATTTAGGGTCAAGTTTAGTGTATGACGACATTTAGGGGTATCATTTTTAATATTTTACGACATAAAAGGTTGGAATTTGCTGTACATGATTTTGACATTTAGGGTCCAATTTTGAGGTGCTCTGACGAGCATGCGTACCACTTTTTCACATAATAATGCTTAATTATTTTGCAAACAGGTATTTATCAACAGTTATGCAAAGTTTGAATTCTACAACTGCTATACCCTATTCACTCGTCCAATTCAACTATGGATTTTCCGAATGTGTATCACTGTAGCGACGGCTTGTTTCATAGCAGTGTGCCCAAAATGATGTCTAAATACTTTTATAATGCTTTATCATAGAGTACGATGATCTGTAAAACTATTGAAACTTGGGGTATTTAATAATTTAAAGGGTTTATCAGTTGGAAAATAGTTGAATTGGACGAGTGGATACGGTAGTTTTTGAACACAATCATTTTTTACATGTAACCATTTTTTTGGACACCTGGTATATACACCTGCATATTGGTTTTTTTTTGTCCAATTATAAAATTACATTATGTACCTAATGACCTGCTTAAGCAACAAAACTTTGGCCCGGTGCAGACTCCTCTATCATATAGAATATTTTGCTTAGAATATTCTATAATGACGACAAAATGACGTAGGTCATCGAATTAAACACAATATTCTATACGATAGTGGAGTCTGTACCGGGCCTTAAACCAAAGATTATCATTGGCAGCATTGAAACAAAATCCATTAATTTTATGAAAACGTGCGAAAATAGTATCTTCATGCAGTATTGATCTCAGTACTTCTGTATTTATCTCGTTCTTGGTCATATACACATCATTTAATTAGTTCCCTAGTTTTCAGAACCTTAGAATTAGCCTGAAAACATGGGTTGTAACAACATGGTTTATAACTGATAGAATCAACAGCTATGAAGCTTTTATCACTGTGGCTCCTTGATGGATTGCTTCAGTGCCCAGGGGTGGGGGGTGGGTCTGTCATCATTGAAAGGGGGGGGGGGGTGGCCAAGGACTTTCAAACAGCACCCTATACAAGTATTTACATATTATAAAAAATTACACCCTAAGTAAGTATGATTGTTGAAAATGTATTACCCTAAGCAAGTAATCATTTGTGTTAACCCCCTACCTTTGTCTTCATACGACGTTATCTTACTTATAGAGTTTGACGCTTGTCCCCTCTTCCTATCAAAATCAAGCGTATGTGTAGAAACTTCCACAAAATAGTAAATTATAATAATAAGCGCAACTCATCAGTTTAAAAAATAGATTTTAGACCCTTTTCACGTTACATACGTAACGTGCCTGATCCTAAAACAACACCCTTTTTACGTGAATTCTTGGTCACGCCTGATACCCTCATGTCAATGATGACAGACCCCCCAGGCTTCAGTGCTTTGTGTAACCAGCGTCTGTCTGTCTACATCCTAATTCTGCCGATTGCACCTTGTATAAGCAATCTCATCATCCATTTTATAGATCTCTGTTGCGCAACACTCTTTATTTGCTTTATCTTTTTTTTCTTTAGAAACTAAGTTGGTATTTTAAAGTAATTGAATCATTTTGATCTTTAGGATATTTATAATGCAAGACTATCTATTAGAATGGGATGGAAACATATTATGTAATTTTGTTGAGCTACAGAAATGAATAATTTACGAACACATTAAACCATTTGGTGCCTCATTTCACTATCAATTCCCTTTTGTCCGTATTAACAAAAGAGGAATAACTTGATTTTCATTCCATTGGTGTATTCATTTGGTATTCACGAACGAAGAACAAAGTTATTCAATGAATTAGTTATTCCAGGCTTTAAACAATTCAACTTAGTTCAGAACTGTGGGCTATCTCTAATCCGAGAGTGTGAAATCCAGGAATAAAGCTATTCCTGGAATAACTTTTGTGAATACGGGCCTTTGTTTTTATGGAATATGTATTAGGCATTTCTGTGTTTACTCAAAGAGTAAAATCTATTAAAACAAAATTTGAAACACCCTTTCTCACAGCTTCTTGAGAGTGCAAAACAAAATCAAATTTTAGTATTTCAAATTGATAAATTTCACAAAAGACTTTATTCTATTAGCGAGATACAAGAAAATGTACAATGTTTTAAAGTGATCTCAGTTATTAGCAAATACAGGAAATAATATTTTCTCAGTTAACTCTATTTTGGTGAAGCAGATAACAGCCTTGCTACCATGTTCAAGCCCTTTTAAACATAAAAAAGGAGTAACATATACACCAATGACTTTCCTTAAGATACCATTTTCCTACCAATTCGGTGCACTCTCCTCCAAATGCATTTTGTCTCAGATGGAGAAAGTACTTTCAGCCATCAATGCACCAAGTTTTCTAAATACACATATTTCTAAGTGTATACCATTACAAAGTGAATATATTGCCTATGTGCAGCAGTTTCTCTATAACAGTTGTGTACCCCCAGTTAAAAATCCAATATTTTTTAATTAAAGCCAACCTACGGCAAGGCCTTAATGAAATCTAAACCTGTTACTGACCCTTCACAGATCACACACCACTAGCATGCTAATCAATTAAGATTGATTACAAGTGTAATTGCGTAATTGTTTCCCCTTAATTCACCATCGCTTTCAATCTATGGGCTAAGCATCTTTATTAATTTTGTGCATGGCTAGCTCAAATCATATTTCAGCTTCGTGCTCTAACTAAATTGATACATAGCAGATTGTAAAACGTGACTGCGTTTTGTTACTCATGATTGTGTTGTGTGGTTTTCAGTCGGTAATTGAAAAACTGACTATGAAATTGAATGATCACTGACATAACATTTAGAGAGGGCTAGGCTGGCATTTAGGGGGAAGGGGAACAAAAGGATGAGGAACTCAAATATATTTGATTCTTTTTTTAAGTTTAAACCTTTTATTGCGGAAAATAGATTTATATGCATTTTGTACTAAACAACGATATACCTCTAGACCAGTACTGCTCTAGATTACTACTAAATGTGACTATTATCAGATTTCAAGTAAAAGGTAGTTACTGTTCTCTTTATTGTTACTGGCTTAAAAGAGACACCATTCCCAATACGCCAGGGAAGTAGTGATGTCATAATTTATGTTAATCACCCAACACATGCGTTTTGGTTCCAAACAAATGGGGTGGACAGTTTTTCCACACATTAAGTCTTTGGGAAAAAAAGTCAGACTCCTATTTTATACAATAACATTTGTCTAAAACAAAAATAAGGGAAAACATGCAGACCTGTTATGCTGAAGGTTGTGATAACAAGCCAGGACAGGACCCCTGCCGTTATTTTTGTTTTCCAACCGAGAAGAATCAGTCTGATTTGTATGTTTACGTACGCCTATTCTGTTAATACGTATGATCAGTGGACATAATCATTTGTTTGGAACCAGATCGCACGTGTTGGTTTAATTATCATAAATGTGACGTCACTACTTCCCCAGCGTATATCTATAGGAAATTAAGCTTATAATGGGGCAGTGTGGCAATAGCAGTCAGAGCATTGGACTCATAATTGAGAAGTTGTGAGTTCAAGCCCTGGCCTAGCCACTGCAGTGTTGTATCCTTGAACAAGAATTTTTATCCACATTGTTCCTTCCCACCCATGGTCACTGAGTGTGATTTTACTCCTTTTTGGCTATCCATTATGAGACGATATATAACAGTGTGTTTAACGTTAAATGCAGTAGAGCGGCATGTTGAAAATCATGGCGCATTGTAAATGTACGTACGCATTTGACGTCTACTGCTCTACTTGATTTGGAATACTTTGTGTAGGGGTGTGATTTTCCAATAATGATATCTATGGTTTTTGGACAAATAAATGACTTTATTCTTGATTTAAGCAGTCAAGTTAGTTCAATCGATTAGGCACTTGCTTGCGGTGCAGAAGGTCCCAAGTTCGAACCTCGCTTGTGCCAAAAGTTAAGTGTGCTATTTTGCTGATCTCCCCATCCCCTGAATTTAAGGTTATATTGCACATTGTGTCAAGGTTAATCAGTAAAAAGATTACATGTTAAAATTGGGAAATCCCCTTATACAAATATCATAAGCACTTTAATTGTCAGTATATAGTAATAGGACAGGTTCATTGTCCGGTACACAGAATTTCTCTTCTTCTCCTGCAGGGGGGGTAGGACATGACGTCAGCAGATTTTGAAACTCCCATTCAAAAAACTTGAATTTTAATTAAAGCTCCAAAATTTCATTTTATACCCTTACTTAGTGTATAAAAATACGCAGATTCCAAAACCGTTGGGGTCGGGACTTCGACCCCAGAAAACTAAAAAGATATTGTGATTATTATAAAGAACTACTTTTCTTTTCATTTACGCATTGAAATATACGGGCGATACCACGGATGACTACGCATCAAATCTGAGTAAACAGTCCGGTAAACAGGCAATTAAAGAGATCGTCCTACCACCACTGTTCTCCTGCATATACATAGCTGTCTCTGAATTCAAGTCATTTGAAACCATAGTCAAAATATAGTTAAATTTATCACTCTCATCTTAAAGTAATGTTGCATATTTTGTATCCTTTTTGTGCACAAAAGAAGTTTAAGACTTAGACTAGGCTAAAGTAGACCTGGTTTAAACAAAATTTAGTTTCACAGCTAAATATATTTTCCTCAGCAAATATTGTCATATTTGAAAGAAATTTTGTTGAATATTTAATATTTTTCACCACTTCTAGCACAAACTTTGATTATAAAAGGGTTTGACTTTACCGTCGGACCGTCGGTCCCGACCGACAGAATTTCTGAAGGACCGACAAGTTCAGCAATGAGATTGTCCTTCAGTTAGATCGTTTTTTTAGGCTGTCACTAATTTTGGAATTAAAAGTCCTTCTGAAGGACCCGTAAATTTAGTGAAGGACCTGTGGACTTTGAAACTTACTGGTCCTTCCGTCCTGTGGATTTAAAAGTGTAAAAGCAACCCCTGTATAATCAGTAGAGCTAGATTCGATGTGTGGCAACACATATCTAGTCATATCTACCGTAATTCAAACATCCGTGTTAGTTGTAAAGAAAAATGACAAAAAAACGGATATTTTTAAATAAAATTTGATTACTTTGATGGCACATCTGTGTCTGCATAATTTCCTATTTATTACACAGCGATGCGGCACGTGATGAACCAAATGCGTTTGTAAAGCGTGTGTTTAGTGTGCATTGGAATTTGTGTACACAAAAAGGGTGCGAACAATTTTATCCTGTAGTTGAAAGCAACTGCATCTCTGAGAAAACCCATTAATGGGTATATTTTCAGCAGACTGTTTATTTAGTATGAAACAGTGTTACAAAATATGAAAATTGAGAGTTTTTGACCATGTCAAAAACATCTGTCTGACAGTCATCTAAGCACAAAACTTAGCCATTTTCTAACCACTTCTAGCTCAAACTTGGAATGAGATTAGCAATTTTTCTATATTTTGGATATTTGAAAGATCATAAATCAGTAGTGCTTGTCTGCACAATTTTGGTTGACATCTGACATTAAAAACACTGTTTGGGCTTCTCTGCTATGAACATCCTTAAATTTCAACCGCATTGTACTCTGAAGTTGTGATTGTCTTGTCTGATCATGGTTGTTATGCTTTTCAATCAAAACTTGGTTTGACACAAATGTGGTACTATATAGAGGAATATACGACCTTGCTACCAATACCAATAACTAAATTTTGACTCTTGGACCAAAGTCATTTTTTTTTCTATGTGCGGCGTCACATATGTCAAATCTCATGGCAAGAACTAAAATGACCGCACAATTGCCACATTAGAGCAGCATATTCCTTCATTCTGTTGACATTTATGAATAAAATATAACATTTCAAGACAAATTTGACAAATATAAACCATTTAATGAACTATAAAAATTCGCAATGTATCTGTTACCAATAATAGCCAGCCCATGTGCATGTGCTTTGATCATATAACAACTTATATTTCGCATTACCATCTTACATCTTTAAACGAGCTGATTCTGAGCACACGTTGAAAGTGACTCTAAAGAGCGTAATAAAAACGGATAACCTTGGGATGGGAAGAAAAGATGCAGAGGAGGAGACGGAGGAGATCAGCACTTGAAGATTATCCATATTCAATATTGGTGATACTCTTAAATTGACAAAAAAATGGTGTTAGTTACTCTCCAAGTCAAGAAGTTAGGTTTGTTCCCATTCTGATGTTTCATATTGGTGAAATGAGAGAAGGGTGAAGCCTTTAATTTGAAGAGTTGTGTAAAAGGGAGTTAAGATTTAAGGCAAGAAGTTACTTTTGTTCTTATTCTGATGTTCATATTGGTGAAATGAGAGAAGGGTGAAGCCTTTAATTTGAAGAGTTGTGTAAAAGGGAGTTAAGATTTAAGGCAAGAAGTTACTTTTGTTCTTATTCTGATGTTTTATTTTGGTGAAATGAGAGAAGAGTGAAGCCTCGAATTTGAAGAGTTGTGTAAAAGGGAGTTAAGATAAAGCACGTATGTTTGTATTTAGAGAATTTTGTTTTGGGCATTATTTGGAAAGGAATTTGGATTAAGATTAATTAGTAATTTCAAGGGATTAGGTTTAATAGTTAGTTTCATCTTTTGCAAATTCTTTTATAGTGATATCATATCTCAGACCAGGAAGTTGCTCAGAGTACATTTTAGCTTATATATTTCCATCTTTTTAAAAATACAATTGATGAAAATTGATGAAAATCAATTTAAAAACAAAAAGCAAAGAAAGCAAATTATCAACCTCTGGTTTATGAACCCAGTACGCTATCATACATGGTGCAAGTGAGTAGTCAATGCATGTGCATGGTTGTGAATGACATCTTTTGATAAAATAGGAACTTTGTTACAAAAGAGAGAAAAACATTTAAAAATGTGACCGTCCACCCCAAACCAGCCGTAAATGCCGCCTTTTGTCATTTTCGCTTTTTTAAATATTTGCAAAGACCATGCTTTAAGGATTAAAATCACACGTTAATGAACTTCACATGATTTCCAGAATTCAAGTTATGGTCCATCAAAGGTTGTCAGGGAGTAAAACATATAACTGAGATAAACGCGTTCAAAGGTCAGTAAGCCCTATATTTTCTGTTGATTGTTTTAAAAATATGCAGATTTATTACACATTTTCCTAGCATTTTCTTGAAATGAAACTTTGCTGGTAGTTTGTAGTAAGCACAAGGATTGTGAATCTGTCAAAAAATCAATTTCGTCAAATTACGACCTTGACATGTATTTTCACCTGTAGCGCAAAATGAAGTTTCTGGCATTTACGGCTTATATGGGCTGGACAACCACAAATGGTTAAATTGAAAATGAAAGAAAAAGTTAACATTTTGCCATCGAAAACTTTTCAAGAAAAATAAGGAAATGTCATCTACAAGTGAAACAATAACTTTTAAGTTATTGTTTCATTCAACTAATAGTATATATTGATGTATTCCACAAGTATTTAAAAATACTTGTGAAATACATCAATATATACTATTAGTTGAATGATTTAAAATCTGTATGCTTATGAAGGCGGCATCAGTTAAGCCTGAACAGTTGGCTTAGCATACATGTAGGGTGATAAATTGTATGAGCTTATTATCCATATCTGCATAAATACATAAATTACAGTCGAAACTGACAAAACTGATGAAAAACATTAAACAAGTAAATGATACATTTTTGGCCATGGTGAAATTGGTGACTCAGCTGGTATGATCTGAAACCAAAATGAACCAGTCTTACTTTGATTAAAACAGGTTCTGAAAATTTCACAACTTCTTTGTGTCTTTCTGTGGCCACTTAAAATATTTATGCATGAAGATGCTGTCTTTAAGGGATGACATGCAATTGTTTGTAGATGTCAGTATCCCTGGATGCCGAAACTTTCAGATACAAATTTGGGAAGCGGGGAGTTGATAATATCTGCAACATTTATAGGACTTTAAAATCCATATATTATGTGATTGCAGGGTCGCAGCCAGAAATTTTAATTATGGGTTCGATTCTCACACATAATTTTTGAACTGAACCAGAATGTCAGCCCCAGGCAAGATCTCGATTGCCAGTGATGCCTGTGAAGAGATTCATCCTTTTATAAAGACTTTAAAAACATGGTCTACTTCCCTTTTCCCTTTCTTCTCTTTCCCGCCTCTTCTTTTTTTTTCCTCTTGTCTCTTTTTTTCTTTCTTAGATTGACACTTAACATTGTGTTCCTAAATGACACTGTTTCTCTCTATATATATTATTCTAAGTATAATTGCAAGATTGTATTATAAAAAATAAAAACTTTATAACAACATGTACGTGTACCCTTAACAAACTTCACTACGCATTCAAATATAAATAATATACACTTCTTTAAAAAATGTACAATAATAATGTTGCATTATTAATAATCAAAATGTTGCATCCCATCCCATCCCTACTGCACATTTTGCCAATGACCCAGCTGTGCTCATCCCAGCGATTTGTTTGTTTCATGCTATTTTTATGACACCTCATTTCTGATCTGGGCCCGTCCCCCATCGGTGCATATAGTATGAAACATTTAGAGAGTTTTCACCAAAAGCCATCTTTTATTCATGAAATTTTCATGCTGTGAATAAAACACGAAAGTGATTTCATTTCCAGTCCAAAAACATTGATTGATAGAAACATGGAGACTTTTTATTAAATCTATGAATTTTTAACTTGGCCACGAGATTCGCGTGATTGGATGCATGAGCAATATCAACAGCAATGAAAAGCTTGGCTGGTTGCATGATATGATTTCCACAAAGTTTTCTTGTTTAACCTTTAAGAATGAAATGTGCCTCATTGATGGTGCAGATTGATGTACAAACTTTATTTGGAGTCTTTTGAACTTATTCCATAAATATTTGATGCTCATTTTTCAGATTGAATTTTCACCTTCACATATAGCTGATGCTTGCCTACATTTAGACATTTTAGTTTTTGAGCACATGCTTTTGCACTTAGCCCGAGAAAAAAAAAGTTTTTTCTCACCAACAATGTCAAAAAGCTTAGCGGAATGCATTTAAAAAAAAAAATTAAAGGAAATTAGCTATGCGGTATGCGATAACTTTTTTTTAACACTCTTAAACTTTTTTTAAATTTTATTTCACAGATGCTTGTTTTTTACCCCAGGGGGGCCACTCAGATATATTGATGTACACATGCACGAACATAAGTTTAAAGAATACCCCCTAAACAAGTTTTAGCTTCCCTTGAAGAAATATCCCTAAACAAGGATTTATATGCAATTTTATTCCAAATTCTAACCTGAAAGTTTGATTTTTTTCTTCAGGTTTTGAAAAACACCCCTTTTTATGGACATTTTGTGGGTTTGTTTTTAAAAAACACCCCTTTTTGTTGAAAATCAGCGTTTTTAGACCCCTTATAAACACGTGCAGTGCTTTCCGTATTGGTCAGGAAAAAATGACCCATTTTTCCGTATTTTTCTGTTCACGCATGTGTACACCAATATAGCTCAGTGGCCCCCCTGGGTTTTTTACTAAGTGAAAATATCTGGTTTGTAAACATCAAATTGTTGTTACAACAAATGGTCTGGTTGAAAAGTAAATATCAACTAAAGTGTTAAAAAGTAATATAATAATATTACTTGAAAAACAAAATTCATATCTATTTTTGTTTATGTGATTTTTTTTTCAGGTATTACAGAGTGGAAGCCTTCAGATTCAAGATCTGATTGCCAAGGATGCTGGAATATTTCAGTGCTTGGTTGCAAATGAAGTTGGTGAAGACATCACTGATACGTGGCTTCAGGTTCAAGGTATGTATGTACAAAGCATCACTTCAATATTATTGTTTCAAATTAATTTCGGACACGGAAATTATTTCTGAACGCAGTCACCGCGTATCCACAAGTTGTGACAAGATTGTGTCACCGGAAAGTAAGTTACACCATTTCCAATCGGTAATCCATGGTACTGTGGCACTGCACGCACCCATAAAAAAATAAAAAATAAATGTCGCTGCTTATACAGGGTGTATCAAAAAGAAGTTTACAGTGATTAAAGTGACCCCATTTCGAAAAGTATGATATATTCTCTAAATTTGCTTTTAATTTTAAGTAGAAGAGACCATTATCTTTCCATAACAGAAAAAATTACAGATGTACGACAACCAGAACGAAAATTATGGTCAATTTTGTAAATTGTAAATAATACTGGTTGCGCAAAGTCAATAAAAATAATGACGGATCCTTAAGTTTTTCCCTTTTTTACAAAGACTAAAGAACTTTAACATTACCTGCATGTCAGATTGGAGCTCTGTTAACAAAGTGTGACACTTTTTGGCAATTAGTTTTAGTCATTGATCAAAAGATGTCGACCAATTCGTTATTATCTTTGGCTTAAACTAACCCATATGGAAGAGACCTTAGGACATCAAACCAAGTGATACAGCAAAACCATTACTGATGCCACGACAGTGAACTTAAGTATCTAGGGAAGTTCTCTTCTTTAATGCGGGGACAGTGAAATAGCCTTGTTAATGCAGTGATAAAAATGGCAGACAATGGTCAAATATCCAAAGTTTATTCAAACTGTAATTACTAGGCAAAAATTGATAGGATTTAGCCTCCAAACGTCAGACGTTATTTCTTTCGTCTTAATTGATCTTCTTTTTACCTAAACGATGTTACCTTCAGTCAAAATTGCAAGTATGGAACCAATCAAATCTTTGCACTGGTGATTTTATTTACAATTTACAAAATTGTATATAAAATGGAAAGATAATGGTCTCTTCTACTTACAATTAAAAGCAAATTTAGAGAATGCATCATACTTTTTGAAATAAAGTCACTTTAATCACTGTAAACTTCTTTTTGATACACCCTGTATAGTGCTTTTCCATAATTGATCAAAGCACTTACATATATTCCGTTACCACTAGAATACAGCCAGCTGCCTATTCAAGCGCTCAATGTCAGTATTTCTAGTAACTCCCCATATAACGCTTGGGTCGACGAGGCATATGTGATAAAGTGATTTGCCCAGGTTCACAACACGTTAGCATCAACGGAACCCAAACTCACAACCTCGCGTTTATGAGTCCTGCCGATTTCCGCTAGACCACACATGCCCACTCATAAAGCGTTGTGAACTTGCATCAAATGAACACTGTGTTATACTAGGATCTAAATTTTTATGTCCAAGAATTATTTGAAACAACAAATAAGACTTGTAGTACTACATCCATATCATACAGAGTATTGAGAAAAAGGACCTGTATTAAACTATTGCATGTTCCATTAATGTCAGTTGTTAAGGACTCTTGTGTTTTATACCTTTGACCTGTTTTGTAGTTATAAATTATTCCAATTGATTAAGATAATCCATATTGTAATTCTGAATAATTCTTTCTGGAGGGAAAATAAAATAAAGTTTATTAAAGACGATCGCGGTGTTAATTTTCACCAACAGGTGGCAGCGTTACAGAATCAGTTGTTGGTCAGTGGCGGGAAGATTTTGACAAAATGTGCGCGTGGTATCTAAGCGTAAGATTTGCGCCTAATACGCAAAACGCAACGCGCGCTCTAGTTTTTAGCTCTGTGGTGTTAACCGTAAGAGCTATCCTAATCATAGGCAATTTTACCATCGAATTTTCTACATTTTGTCAATGACTTCCTGGTATGAATATCGTAATAACTTTTTTTCAGTTTAATATTTTGTCTTGAAATCGAATTCTCAATGTAGCTGAAAGATGTACCAACATTTCCTACTTATTTTCAAGAGATAATACTGCATGGAAAGTGTGTTATTTTGTTGGAAAAGGTCAAAA
>JXSR01S023224.1:113480-129247 GCA_000969725.1 Ophiothrix spiculata
CCCCCCCCGGGTTAGAAGCAGTAAAACTGTAAAATACTAGTGATGCAAGTCTAATTCAGATTGAATATTACGCTCACTGTACAACCAAACTCAAAGGTCTTTTTTGCCTTCTTACACAGCTGTACATTTATATGTTCAATGGATGTACTTTTAAAAATGTAAAAATCAATTATGCGGCTTACAAAATGAGTCAACCATAGAAGATAAAATATGAATGATTACGCACAGTAATCTTTATATTTAAAGAAAATAACAAGATTTTATTTTTAGATATTCGTCCATACACCCACAAAATTGTCTATTTATTTGATAGAAGAAAGCACTCCAAATCCAAATCACTGGATGTACTATTTAAAATATGAATTTTGAAAAATCAACTATATGGTTCACAAAATGAGTCAACCAAAAAAGATAAATATTGAATGATTGAGCACAGGAATCTTTAGATTTTAAGAAAATAACAAGGTTTTATTTTTAGATATTCGTCCATACACCCACAAAATTATCAATTTACTTGAAAGCAAAAAGCACTCCAGAATCCAAATCATTAGAGAGTTCTAATGCAGTTTATCCTTGCCCACACATGTCGTTAATGTCAAAAGTTGTGTCATAAAATGTATATTGCTAAAGGTTGCTTTCAAAATCAAAATGACTGAAATTGTAACATGGTAAATCAATGCCCACACATTCATGTGTTAAAGATCACAAATCTCTCATCAAATCTTCATGCCTGAAAATGTTCCAATTAAAAATTTCAATAACTAACAAGGTGTCTAATAAAAGAGCACTAAATTTTAATGAAATACGCATTGGTCTTTGCTATAAATTGATCACATTTTGATGTACAACTTCTTTAAAACCCCTGAGTTATTTATTTTGCAGTGCTCATTTGCCATGGCTTTCCCATCATGCCTTGCTTCCAATGGGATGTTTTGTGCGGCTTGTAATGAGAGGGTTTAGTAATGAAACATAAGTAATTCAGTAATGAGGTCTGCTAATGAGGTCTGCACCTCATTACTGAACCAGTTTGCACCAATAGGCTCCCGAGTTTGATTCCCGGTCCGGCGCTTTATGTGCATTTGGTTTTCAGCCCATGCTAGCTTCTGCTGGTTTTCTCCAGGTTCTGAATTTAAAAACATCTTTCAGCCCAGTTGAAGATAAACTTCCTTTAGCTTACTTGGTACCAAGTATCAAGTTGGGTTTCCTTGGCGAAAGCCTAACCAAATGTTGATTTTAAACCCTCTCATTGAAACCTGTTCAAAAAATCCTGTTGGAAGCAAGGCATGATGGGAAGATCCTGATATCTTCTTTTTAGCACAGTCACTGATCTGCCTCCTATGACAACATACATTTACCCATCTCCATTGAGTACAATGCTATTCCACCAATTCTTCCATGGGAGAGAAATTGAATAAAAGCTTCAACGTAGAGCATGAAGCATTGGCTACATAGAACAATTAGGTTAACTACCTCTCTTGTATGTTTAGATTTTGTGACACCATGTCCGCTGTCAGAATGAGTGAATGGGTACGTGGTAACACTGCTATTAGACCCGTGCTCAGGAATTGGTAAACACGATTACTTCTCCTCAATTCAACAAATTGGATCTGCTAATGTAGTAATCTTTGTGGGTTTTGTATTTTACATTACCAAAGGAAAAGGGGATAACTTGTAAGTGGCTACTCACCCATGAACATTGCTCCCAGAAAATAACTCTTAAACCTTTGAACCCTGGCAATTCCACGTGCATCTGTACCGCTGACCCGGGCCAACCCGAAAGTTAAAAAACACAATATAATGCCTAAACTTACTTTTATTTTGATTTTTCTTACTTTCCTTTTCATTTTACACTAGTCTGAATTGTTCCAATAACCAGCATTAACAAAAAAATACTATTTATGTCGACCAACATATTCCACATTTATGTTGTAGTCTATGGGTGAAGCCATATTTGTTGAAAATTTGATCAAATTTACGTAAATGTGAGGAATTATTCAGCTCTGTCAAGTGAATAAGAGCAGAATGGCTGATCAACTATGTGTTCAAAGTTTTATTGATATCTTCCGATATAAATAAGACCATTGGAAATTTTAACTACCCATGCCTGCTGACAGACACATCAAGTTTTTGACATGTGACCTTGAAGCCGGTAAACCGGCTCATCGGGTATACGGTACATGTACATGTGAGCCGGTATACTGGCTCGTCGGGTTCAAAGGGTTAATTATAGCATATTTTCAAAACAAAAATGACCTGTATATGGTTAAAAAAACAAAGATGCACCCTAAAGTGCATGCGGAACTTCACATTCACATTATCCACCATTGAATGGGACAACTTGCAATATTTTGGACATTTATACAAAATCAGAGGGGACGCTGGTATAAAACAAACCCATATTCTGAGTGAAATTTGTGATGATATTCATGTTAACAAGGAGCAACTATTTTATAAAAATGTGAAATGTACATGGGTGCAAAGTCAGTTATGAAGAAATTGAGGTTGTAATTCTTTTGATGAAATTTCTTGACCTATTTTGTTACAATATGTGAATCCCATTGAGCTGTTTGCTTATTCTAATGCTGCTGTCACGAGAGTCAAATTGAATAAAATATTTTATTCTGAGGAACGTAACAATTGCACACTGGGTATTGGACAATTAGGTTAATACACTCATCTTGTGTTGAAATTAGTAACATCATGTCCTCTTTCTATCAGAGTAAATATAAAAGATGATTTTTGAACAATTGTTGTGTTGGGATGCTGATAATCATCTTACTGTTAGCATATTACTTAAGTTTTTAACCTAACTGGTTGATGTTGCTGGATAATAAATTTAGAAAATTTTGTTTTTTCATTGTTTTAAAAGTTACAAGAATTTTTTTTTTAACTAGATCATTTAACCTTTATGATCATAATGTAGCATGCATGGCTCATGTATGCTGCAGTAGATAAAAGTACAAAATTTAAAAATGGATTCATTTCCTTTGATCATTTTAAGCTTAAAAATTAAACCATGATGTATAAAGTTTTACTTATTGCACAGGGATTTTTATGAAATAGGAGGAAAGTCTTTATTAGTTCAAAACATATTTGAGTTAAAGCAGTTTAAAATGATGAATTATGACAAATTAAGGTAATCCATATGGGCATTTTTTGTGATCTTGTTTCGTCTTGAAGAAAATGCACCAAATGCACACATTTACTTTCCTGTACTAGTACACGCACGGTTAAATTTGGGATTCTAAATTTAATTCAACAAATTCCCATAACTGAAAAAGTATGCATATTTATGCTAAATCGTTTCAGGACAGCAATATCTACAAAAAACGAACAAACCCATTCAGTCAAAAAAAAAAAAGTTGAAAGTCATTGGTGATAGGGGTACCGGGTGGGGGGTGGGGGAAGCACCTCGTTGATAAGATCTTATAGTATTGCTTTGATAATGGTAGAGAATCTCCCTCTCCTCCCTTCGTCTCTCTCCTACCTATCAGATAATCTGTATCACCGAGATACCAAATTCATACACAAGTCATAGCCTCGGTCCGAGGCGAAGGGGTTTGGAGATAGTAACTATAATAATTGTTTATATAGTATTTCCCCCCCCCCTTTTTTTTCCCCTCCTTCTTATTCCTTTTTTTTCTGGCTATTATCTAGAGTGTTTTCCCCGTTTTCTTGGCTTTTTTCTTCCTCAATCTGTAATATATACACGTTTGTAACCAATATTCCCTGAGCCATAATGTGAACACTATTTTCGTAATTTGCCCTGTAGCTCCCATGTCGTTGATTTTCAGTCTTTTTATTCCCCCTATCGAAAAGGGCAGCTAGAAGGATACAATGATCTAAGGTAACAACAGGGACCAGTTTATAACACATATATGCATTGATGAAAAAATAGCAAACCAACAAAGTTTTGATTGTATTTGTAGGATCATTTAAGTAAAATTGTCAGTTGCAAACATACCTGGACTATATTGACTATATACTCCTGAAAGAGAAGAAAAAAAGGGAAATCAGAGGAAAAAACATAAAAAACAAGAAAAAAAAAGGCCTTTATGGAAAAGAGGGGGAAAAACCACAAAAAATAAGATGAAAAAAAGAAGAAGAGAAAAAAAGGGCCTTCTATCAGTATTAGTATCCTTCACTCTCTCCAAAGCCCTTTCGCCTCGAATCGAGGCTACACAAGTCGATGACTTGTGAAGTGTTGAACTACAGCCCATCATCAACAAAATAAGTGCCTTCACAGAACTTGGCTGTCAGTAAGAACGCACCTTGTGCTAATATATGATGTGATGGGGGATGGGTCATGTTTCTTTGATTGGAACATCTTCAGGCACGATGACTTGATGAGAGATTTGTGATCTTTAACACATGAATGTGTGGGCATTGATTTACCATGTTACAATTTCAATCATTTTGATTTTGGAAGCAACCTTTAGCAATATACTTCTTACAACACAACTTTCGACATTAACGACATGTGTGGGCAATGATTAACTGCATTAGAACTCTCTAATGATTTGGATTTTAGGAATGCTTTTTTCTTTCAAATATATGGATAATTTTGTGGCTGTATAGCAGAAAACCTTCAAATGTATAACCTTGCTATTTTCTTAAAATCCAAGGATTAATGTGCTTAATTATTCAAATATCTCTGCTAAGTATTTCTTCAATAAATGACTCTCTAACATGATGGAATGATTCTAATATGAATATTTTCCAAATGTGACATTTCTTTGTTTGCCCTGACTGATATTTATAGTTTTCTGAGTCCAAATTATATGTCAGCAAAATGATTCCATAACTCACAAGCATATTAAAATTAGCAATGCAGCCAGCAGGGCGGCAAGGGGGAAGACTGTCTCCCTGGACTTTAAATTACCGGGAAATTTGGGCGAAGGGGGAGAATGGAAGGAAAGGAAAGAGAAAGAAGAAAAGAGAAAGAAGGAAAAAAGAAAGAAAAAAAAAACATGAAAGAGAAAAAAGGAGGAAAGATAAGAAAAATTAAAGAACAGAAAAGGGAGAGAAAAAAAATAGCTGTCTGTGATCTAGGCAGAAGAATAGGGAAGAAAATGCATTTGCCCCTCCTGACCAAGAAAGATGGCTACCCCACTGATCAAAATCATACAAATCATAGGAAAGGTATAGGCTCTAAAAGTTGAAATAAAATACTGTACACACACCATTCAAAGTTAAATAATACTTGCTAAATATCTATAATCTTAACAAGTTCAAGAAAAGTTGATGAGCTCATTAAACATCAGGCTGACATGTCTCTGTGTAGCCTGTGTAAAAAGTTATTTTAATTTAGATTTGTCGATCTATGTTTTTTTTTCTTATAAAACAATATTTATTAAAATGATAACTCGAGACATTCTTAAGTGTTCAAGGAGCAATTTATTTTGTTCATGAAAATGTCAAGTTGTTTATGATCCTTCATCTGGTGTTTACCTTTTTATCTCCCTAACTGCTATGGGACAGTCATTCATAATTTATTTTCTTAATTGTTCCTCCTTTCACTCTTTTTTGTAAGTTGTTTAAAGGCTTTTGTAGGTGGATAGTAGATCAGGATCAAAGATGTAGGTGTTCAAATCCTGTAAGACACTAGTCACTTTTAACATGTTGATTTTCTGGGAGATAATTCTCAAATGATTTTGAGTGAGGGTTAATGTGGTATCTGTGCCAGTATTAGGTGACAAAAGGAAACTAGTTTTTTTTTATGTTGCACACGCACATTTCCTTATTTTAAACAAAAATCCTTTTTTTTTTGATAGTTATGAAAATGAAAAATAAAAAATAGCCCATTTTATGTAAAAAATTAAAAACCTTTCCACAAAACATATCTATCACCTTTGAGCATGCATAGGCTTTTAAATTCTTCAAATGTTTACTTTACAAGATTTGAAACTCATCCCCAAAACCACATAGACATTTTATGACCTGCTTCATGAAAGAAATTTGTTTCTTTTTTAGCCTTATCGTGTTTTAATTCTCCCCTGAAATAGGTAAAACTGATGCTTTTGGCGTCACTTATACAATTTCATAAAATTGACTCAGATTTTCATACCCCTTCAAACTTCTCATTATGTTCTTATTAATGTAATTATCATGTTATTGCATGTTGATGAGATAGATTTCATACCTGGGGTTTGAATGTAACATCAGTCTTATCCATAGTTTCTATGTGATGTGTGAACTGTGACCTCTAGGAAGGAGATAGATTCCATATCCTGGGTGGGAATGAATCAATCTCATATCCATAGCATACATATGTGTGACCTTTCAACTTTGCTATAGATTTACTTTGATAGTATTACTCAGGATAAGACAAGATATTGTCTATCCCATCATGCTTTGCTCCTATGCATGGGATCGTTTGTAAGGTAAATCATGTGAGGAGTTAGTGATGAAATGCCCATAAATCAAAGTATATTGCTGTATTCTTGCATTTTGGGCATGTTCCATCACTAACTACTCGCATGACTTCCTGTACAGAATTTCCCATAGGAAGCAATGCATGATGGGATACACACAATATATTCACGTACTCCGGATATAGATGACTTAAATTTCATACCTAAGGATGCAAGGAATTAATCATCTATCTCAATCATGCATTGTATCTGTACACGTGTGACCTTTGACCTTCTGTAGATCTCAGATTTAATACCTGACTCCTGTCATCTTTCAACATTCCAGTATTTTGTAATCCTACACTAAGTTACCGCATCCTGTATCATCCTCCTCTCCTCTCATCAGTGAGGAAGTTGCCTTGGTGATAGCTCCAGCTAGATGCAGCTTTCCTTTCGAGGATTGATGGTGATGATGCTTTTGAAGTTAAACATTTTGAGGATGTTTTATTATGACCATGTGAAGTAAAGTACGCAGGGATTTTATTTTTTGTTTTTAAAAATAACATTGATAAACAATTTAATAATTACAATATTCGATTTCTTTGATAAAGCTGTATAAGATGTATCAAAGAAATCCTTTATTGTATTCCTGCTTCCCTGGTTGAGCACTTTAGCTTTGGATGATTTCACATATTTTGGATTTATAATTACAATAGAATAATTGAATATTTTTAACCTTTGATGTAATAGGAATCAAATCCAATGAACAACAAAATCTTTCCATAAGTTTTCAAATAAAGATAATTTTAAAATTAAACTTTTTTTTCTTAAGAAATTGTACTGTAAAGCGGTTTCTATCTTCTTTACTTATTAGCTTCATAACATGTGCTTGATGATTTAAACATTATTATTCGTTAAGGTGATAATGAATATTCAAACTATGTTTTTTAATCTAAATTAGGATGATGATGTATTTTCAAAAACAAACTTTCTTTACCTAATTGCTTTGGTAGATGTAGAGATGCCTCATGCTATGGTCACATTAGCTGAAGGAAGCCGCAACGCTGTTGCGCCGGTGTGACATCAGTATGACACCGGTGAATGCTTATGATGCCTAGTCGGTCACCGGTTGGCGACCAGTGGTTATGTGACTATAGCTGAAGGCATCATATAAAAGCCGCAAGGTTTTAACACAAAATTAAATTCTTGTGGCATGCTTCCGGCCTCTCTATGGCTCATGGACACCACCCGGTCTCTGGTCTGTCATCGGTCGATGTCCGCTAAATTCTACCTGGTATGGCGCCGTAAACACATTGTAACCTCGCCGAAAGGTTATGTGACCAGGGTAATTAGACTTAAAAAATAAATCCTTTACAACTAGAAACACTAATGTTTAAGGGTAAAGGGAATCCATCCGCTCAGGAAAATGAGAATCCTAACTATCTTTTAATCATGTAAAGATAAATAGTTTCCACTGCCTTTGTGGGGACTCGAACCATGGATTATGGCAGGGGTTAGTCATGCATTATGAAGCCAGGGATCTACCGCTGAACTATCAAGGCAGCGTTGAGATCGTGAACTAAAATCTAAAACATAAACATTAGAATGCCGTATTTTTCTTTTGTTTTCATAAATATTTCAATTTTTGCCTCATTGGAATGCTCAATATGTAAGTAAATTATGCGAATGTGTATATCAGACAAAATGTAGATAATGTAGACACTTAAAACAGGCAATTCCCAGCTCTAACAGGGCGAACTCAGAGTCGTAATTCACGTCCGGATTTTCGGGCAAAACAACCCAGGTTTGTTACATTATCATTCAAAATCAACTCAGCATATTTATAAAATATTGTTTGTAATTCAATAAGAAGTATCAAGCCTACAATCTGTCAAAATTTGAAACCAGTCGAATTGTTAGAACATCATGAAATTATGAGGTTAAAAAGGGTCAACTTTTTCGAAATAGTCTTTAGGCGTCATTTTTACCTTAATAAATCACTAGTAAAGTTCCATGTATAAACTAGAGACTCTATTCAATATGTATGTAAAAAATTGTGATATTCTGATAGGTGTAAGTAGTTAAAAACTTGCAGTAAACATGACATTCAGCCGAGCGAGACGTTTTAAGGGACTGTAGCCTTAACTAATTCTTCTCGGGCAGAATAAATCATGCAGTAAAGGTAATTGAAGCACTGAAAATGACAGAAGTCGTGGCAAAGCATCCATGTCAGAAAAAGACAAATACTCCTGTCTTAATTTGACATGTAGTACATAGAGTTACTGATGAGCAGACAGCAACAATATTGCAAAGCATGACAATCAGTCAACAAAGCCGGTTGACACTGTAAATAGTGATTCATGTTGGCTGACCATACAGGCATGTTTGAGAGGAAGAGATAGGATGGACAGATGGGAGATGGGAGGAAGATTGGATAAAGATGATGAATGGACACAAATGGGATGGGATGACAGGAGGGTACAAGTGTAAATAGATGAGGTGAATGGTCTATGTCCAAGAGCTTACTCATTTATTGGGAAAAGGGAATATAGGGGGCAGTCTTGGAAGAGATACAAGTGGAGGAATATGTGATGAATGAGGCAAGAGGAGATGTTGTGTCACAGATGGAATGTGGTGTCACAGTGTTGGAAGGTTACAATATGTGTAAATAGAGAAGGTGAATGAATGATGCATCCAGTCCAAGAGTTCAGTTGTTTATTGGAAAAGAGGAAAGACATCACATATGGGCATAGATGGGATGTGATGTCATTGATAGGATGACATGTCACATGAATGAATTATTTCATTTTGAAGCTGATGATATTTTGAATTGAAAACTTTACTTCTTGAAACGCTACTGTTTAATTGAATAGACCATTTTCAGATATTCCATAATGCATCATGAAAGTACCGTAAATTTGGGAGTTTCTGTGCTAGCAACAATATTACTAAGGTGTTCGCATGACATCATCTGCGCATAAGCTGTAATATGGTCTCTTGCGCAAAAACTATTGTATTTACAGTACTTTCAATATGTAGGGGTCTTACGAAAGTGGTCTATTCATCTATTGCAGAAGAATTAGTTCAATCCATACATATCTGTCCTTCTAACTCTATCTAAATATTTATTCTTGTTAAGAATAACTTTGGTATGATAGGATGTATGAAAGTACTTTTCTAAAAATGAAAAAAGATTAGAAACAATTTCAAATTTGTGATCATGGCTATATAAAAGGTAATGAAACACAGAAAATGGTAGAAGTTGTGACACAACATCTATGCCAGAGAAAGACAAATACTCCTGTCTTAATTTGACATGAAATCCACAAGACTGATGAGTAGACAGCAACAATATTATAAAGCATGACAATCAGTCAACAGAGCCGGTTGGCACTGTAAATAAAGATTCATATTGGCTGACTGCACAGGCGTGTTTGAGAGGAAGAGATAAAAAATGGACAGATGGGAGATGGGAGGAAGTTTGGATAAAGATGAGAAATGGGTACAGATGGCATGGGATGATGGCAGGATGTCATAAGGTTACAAGTGTAAATAGTTGAGATGAATGGTCTATGTCCAAGAGCTTATTCATTTATTGGGAAAAGGGAAATATGGGGAGGGACTTCTGTCTCACAGATGGAATGTGGTATCAGGAGGTTGCAAGGTTACAATTAAGTGTAATGGATGGATTGTGTCCATGTGTTTACTCATTTATTGGAATAGGGGAAATATTAGAAATGGACCTGGACTTGGAAAGGAGACAACGAAAAGAGGTGGGATGGGATGTCAGTTTGTCTTAAAGGTTGTGAGTGTAAGATAATTGAATTATGTTCAAGTGTTAAGTCATTAATGGGGAAGAAAGAAATATGGAGGAGTCCTGGAAGAGAGACAAGTGAAGGACTAGTCGATGATGAATGAGCAAAGAGAGGATATTACAGATGGGGTGCCGCCCAAGAATTGACTCATTTATCGGAAGAAGATTGGGAGGAGATTTGGTTTCAGAGAAGGAAGTAGTAGGGGTGATTTAAGATGAAATGTAATGTCACAGATGAAATGTCATTGTTTGTTTTTCCATCACACCTGAGACAAGAAAATAATTGTAAAAGGACAAATTTAATGAATCTGCAATTTAGACAATGACAAGCAGACATTCAAATATCAACATTTAATGATATTTGTTTAGATGCAGTTGTTGAATTTGGCATTCTCATTCATTGTTACTAGATTGAAACGTTACTTGTGATGACTATGTAGTTAACCAATATTTCCAAAATATTTTATTTGTCCACAATATTTTATGTGTCTGCTCTGATTCGTTAATATTTTTACAATAAAGTTGAAAGACACTTTAATTGATGCATAATAAATCAGAGAAAGCAGTTATTATAAAAATTAACTTAGCTGCAAAGATAAAGTTTGTAGACTTTGTCATTCACCTCCAGTGTAATGTGTCACAACAGGGAGTAACATGGAACAGCCTAGATTGACCAATCAGGAGACAGGACTCTGGTCTATGTCTATGACATCAGTGCTTCCAGCAGAATAGTCAAACATGTCACAAGATTATAATCATTAATACATAAGATGAATAAATGTGTCTATGATAAAATATAATTGAAGGAGATAACGCCACAAATAAAGATGAGGGGATGTATGAGTGGAACAAAATATGTAAGGTTTCTGTCGAGACTGTAATAATCTGTTGTCGACGTCGACATAAAGTTGATATCAAAGAGTTGGTCTTTGTGGGAAAGACAAAATTGTTTGAATAAGCTTAATGACCCGTTTTAGACGTAGACTTATATATAATGTACCGGTTCTTTCTGCGTACGACAATATGGATGATATAAAATTGATATTTTGTAACTTTTTTGTTGTGAACTGTCGTAAAAACTTTAAAAACTGTTGTAAATAAGCATTAAATTATTGGCTATCACTTTAAAGCACTACTGCTAATTACCAGCCATAAATTGACAATTAAACATAAAAGTTTTATACAATTTTACTTGTCCAGTTTTGTCAACAAATGAGATTTCATGTTGACATGTCGAGATATGCTTTATGTCTATTCGTACAGGGTACCCACGACTTTACGTGACTGTCCGACCACAGAGCAAGTAGAGTAAAGTTTCTTGCTCAAGGAAACAAGGAGACTAAGGAAATGATTATACAATAAATAGATAGAATAGAAGGCAGTCAATACAATTGACATAGTGAAGACTAAACAAACTGTTCTATATATGTATTTCTCCTTTTCTAGGTGGGAAATCAATAATTAGCTTTTTGATCCACTTGTGTAATGGTATATCAAGACAAAATGTTAGTCACATGACTAAATATTATGTGTCAATATGTCTCAAGACCACACGTTATGGACTAAATCATAATTTTGCATTTTACTTCGGTAAGAGCACAAATTGCATCGTCTCACTTGGGCACAATAATTCATGGAGGATTAGTGCCGACATAAAGTCTGCTTTTATGTCTCCTCCGCTCCATATGAAATGCTACAAAGTGAAATATAAATAATTGTGCACTTAGATTTTGATGATAGATCATCAACTACATTCACAATTAGTAACTTTATATCCTAAATGGATTAGCAGAACAACATCAAGTGATGATGTTTAGTATTGTTTACATGTAGGAGCAGGATGATAAGGCCAACAAAAACAGTTGTTTGTTTGTCTTCACCTGCTAATCTTAAAGTTGTAAATCAGGATTTTTTTCTTATTTTGTGTACTATTAAGACCAACCCTAAATTACTAAAAAATATTTTTCTCCATTTTTATGTTCATTTTGAAATGTGAAAAAAAAAAAGTTTTATCATTTTGTAATTTCAATGTCAAATAAATCCACATCTTACATGTTTAACATTTAATTGTTATCTCATTTTCTCATTAACACTACATTGTTTTTAATATTTTCATGCTAATTAATACCATATGTTTAAAATAAAATTTCAGTCTAGTTAAAGCAATTGATGAATATTTTTGTTGGTAATAAAAAGTTTTCTTATCCTGCTGAGAAAATTCATCTTTGGACAACTAATAATGTTTTTTGGGCCAAAGTTTTAAAATATCCGCAACATGTAAATGACAAAATTGATTGTATTCACTCAGGATAACGAAAGGTTGCATATCTTAACATTCTGAATATCTCTGGTCCTGGTGTAAAGACAATATCAGGACCGTTATTCTCTCTCCCAGACGTTTCTTTGCTCCATTGTAATGTGTCAGACTTAATAAACCAGCCAACACGGTGTCAAGTCATGGTGGCAAATTGGACAACACTTACAATACTGTTGTTGTTAATTTTGCACTGTAGTTTCATATCTAAGACATGTGTTGCACTTATTTTTCTATCATTGATCCACTACCGCCTGTAATGACGAAGTGGGTATCCTAAGGCTTAAGAATTTCAGTTTTCCCAACAAAACATCATTACCTTATTGATGTTAGAAGCAGTAAAACTGTAAAATACAAGTGATGCAAGTCTAATTCAGATTGAATATTACGCACACTGTACAACCAAACTCAAAGGTCTTTTTTGCCTTCTTACACAACTGTACATTTATATGTTCAATGGATGTACTTTTTAAAATGTAAAAATCAACTATGCGGCTTACAAAATGAGTCAACCATTAAAAGATAAATATTGAATGATTGAGCACAGGAATCTTTAGATTTAAAGAAAATAACAAGGTTTTATTTTTAGATATTCCTCCATACACCCACAAAATTATCTATTTATTTGATAGAAAAAAGCACTCTATGTGAACTTTGAAAAATCAACTATGCGGTTCACAAAATGAGTCAACCAAAAAAGATAAATATTGAACGATTAAGCACATGAATCTGCAGATTTTAAGAAAATAACAAGGTTTTATTTTTAGATATTCTTCCTTACACCCACAAAATTATATTTATTTGAAAGAAAAAAGCACTCCAAATTCCAAATCATTAGAGAGTTCTAATGCAGTTAATCGTTGCCCACACATGTCGTTAATGTCAAAAGTTGTGTCATAAGAAGTATATTGCTAACGATTGCTTCCAAAATCAAAATTGTAACATGGTAAATCAATGCCCACACATTCATGTGCTAAAGATCACAAATCTCTCATCAAGTCATCATGCCTAAAGATGTTCTAATTAAAAAATTCAACTAACAATGTGTCAAATAAAAGAGCACTAAATTTTAATGAAATATGCATTGGTCTTTGCTATAAATTGATCACATTTTGATGTACAACTTCTTTAAAAAAAAAACGAGTTATTTATTTTGCGGTGTTCTTTCACATGGGGTTAGTGCTAAAACATGTCAAATGTAGCACAGTCAAGGAAGATATCATGAAATTCCCATCATGCCTTGCTTCCAATGGGATATTTTGCACCCGACCTTTTGCAGCTTGTAATGAGAGGGTTTAGTAATGAAACATGAGTAATTCAGTAATGAGGTCTGCCTATACGTGGATTTAGGGTTTCCAAACCGGAAATAAATCTTCACTGAAAGTTAATCCCACAATGCACTGATAAAGCATAACGATGCACCCAAATAGGCGTGAAATGGATGTGCACTACCACCAACCCCAAACAACATTTCAAATTGCCCGCTTTTATGTATATGAACTGCAGGAGCTAATGTCATGGCTTTTTAGTTTTAAAGGCAAAACTGTGTTTGGGCTAAAATTTTGGTAAAGATTGACTTCACGGTGGAAATCTGTAATCCACGTATTGTGCTGTTTTTCATCACTAAACCCACCCATTGCAATCTGTATAAAAAATCCTGTTGGAAGCAAGGCATGATGGGAAGATCCTGATATCTTCTCTTTAGCACAGTCACTTTCCTCTTATTACTATGACAATATACATTTACCCATCTCCATTGAGTACAATGCTATTCCACCGATTCTTCCATGGGAGAGAAATTGAATAAAAGCTTCAACGTAGAGCATGAAGCATTGGCTACATAGAACAATTAGGTTAACTACCTCTCTTGTATGTTTAGATTTTGTGACACCATGTCCGCTGTCAGAATGAGTGAATGGGTACGTGGTAACACTGCTATTAGACCCGTGCTCAGGAATTGGTAAACACGATTACTACTCCTCAATCCAACAAATTGGATTTGCTAATGTAGTAATCTTTGTGGGTTTTGCATTTTACATTACCCAAGGAAAAGGGGATAACTTAGCATGTTAGTGGCTATCACCCATGAACATCACCCCCATAAAATGACTCTTAAGTAGTGTATTTTCAAAACAAAAATAACATGTAAATGGAACAAAAAAACAAAGATGTCCCTTAAAGTGCATAAGGAACCTCACATTGTCCAACACTAAACGGGACAACTTGCAACATTTTGGACATTTATACAAAATCAGAGGGTATAAAACAAACCCATATTCTGAGTGAAGTGATGATATTCATGTAAAGAAGGAGCAACTATTTTATAAAAATGTGAAATGTACATAGAAGAAAAGCCAGTTATCACCTTGTTTAGGCTTTCGCCAAGGAAACCCAACTTGGTACTTGGTACCAAGTAAGCTCAGCTAAAGGAAGCTTATCTTCAACAGGGCTCCAAGATGTTTTTTAAATTCAGTTTTGATGAAGAAATTGAGGTTGTAATTCTTTTGATGAAATTGCTTGACCTATTTTGTTACATTATGTGAATCCTTTTGAGCTGTTTGCTTATTCTGAATTATGCTGCTGTCAAGAGTGTCAAATTGAATAAAATATTTTATTCTGAGGAACGTAACAATTGCACACTGGGTATTGGACAATTAGGTTAATACACTCATCTTGTTTTGAAATTAGTAACATCATGTCCTCTTTCTATCAGAGTAAATATAAAAGATGATGTTTGAACAATTGTTGTGTTGGGATACTGATAATCTTGTTACAATTAGAAGATTACCTTAGGTTGTAATATACCAGGACCATCAAAAAATGATTTTATGCTGGACAATAACTTTTGAAAATTTTGTTTTTTATTGTTTTAAAAGTTATGAGAATTGTTTTAACTAGATGACCATTTAATGTTTATGATCAAAATGTAGCATGCATGGCTCAAGTATAATTCTGCAGTAGATAAAAGTAAAAAATTTAAAAATGGATTCATTTCCTTTGATCATTTTAAGATTAAAATTGAAAAAAAAATGCACGTATAAAGTTTTACTTATTGCAAAGGGATTTTTATGAAGTAAAGGGAGAACTTTTCATTAGTTAAAGCATTATCAAAAAATTTGGTTCAAAAATAGATTTGAATGAAAGAAGTTTAAATTAAGGTAGCTTGAACGGCTATTTACACATGTCAGAAAATTAGGTATAAAGTGAATAGTTTTTGGGAAAGGGAAACAAAACCTATTTCCATTTAATGAAAACCCTTCAATGGTAACATTTGATACGTTTTATG
>JXSR01S023224.1:140050-151794 GCA_000969725.1 Ophiothrix spiculata
CATTCGGGCATCTTGGCACAAAAAAGATAGAAAAGAAAGGGGAGTAGAGAAAAAAATCAAAAGAAAAGAGAAAAAAAATTGTTTTAAATGTTTTGAAATCATTGAAAAACTTGAATTTCCCTTGAAGTTTTTGATCATTTAAATGTAAAAATGCGAAAAATTTTGCACGCTTCGCGCGAACTTCCATGTATTATCAATATTCAGTTGAAATGTGCCAATTTTTAGCTGAATTGACAAATTTTTTCGCGCGCTACGCGCGCATTTTGAAAGTTACATAATTTTGCCTCCGGTCATTCGGGGGAAACTGATGGTTGTGCCCCCCCACTCAAAAAATCCTGGGCACGCCACTGGTTCTGGTTGTTTTCTTAAAGACTCTCATCAACTTATAGCTTGTTATGATCATAACTCAAATACCTTTGAGTTGTGTAGTAAGCACTTATAATCTATAAATCAAACAAATGTAAGTAGATATCAGCCAAAGCAGAAATGTTTAAATGGTCAGTGGCATAGCCAGACTTTTTGGTCAAGAGGGGAAAAGCACATTTCTTTCTAGAACATGTGTACACATTTCTTACTGATTTCTCTCTGCTTAAATATCCATTGCTATTCAATTTTTGGACCTCTTTTCCCTCAATTCTTTCATTGTTTCTCATGTCCTTACTGATTTTCCCGTTTGCTTTCCCAATTTTGCTTGTGATTTGTCGTCAAGGCTTGCCATTGTCTGGCTACGCTACTGATTAGTTTATCATTTGAACACGATTTTTGTTTTAAATTATTATATTTTTGTTTTCTTTTTCTCCCCATTTTTAAAAAAACATTCTATGGCTAATTTTAGGCCACTTTTAACCTCTGTGAAAAAAGGTTGTTTTTCCCATACTCTGGCAACTGAATGGTAATTTGACTGAGAATGCGGCTGTCGAGCCAGTCAATCGTTGTTCTTTGCTTATGCACAATTTGGCGGCAAAATGTAAGATGCGTATTGCATTGTAGTCAAGTAATAGTAGCACGTGACAGAATGCACAGCGGAGTCACTACGCATTCGCGAAGCATCGGTCTAGGCATGGCGCCCGCGTGACGCAATCCTCTTACTTAGCCGGATTTTTAGGGTGCAAATAGACCAGCTGTACTTTCTTTAATCTATGGTTTTTCCCTGTTTCAACATATATATATATTTTGTTGAAAATGATCTGAGTACTTCCCTTTATTACCACAGATTGAATAAAACAGTTAATAAAAATGCATCATATAATCTTGCAAAATGGGGCTAAGAAGCAGAGAGACAATCATATTACATGCAATTTGCTCTTTTTTTTATTAATGATTGATGATTACTATTCATTATGGATTCCCTTTTTTACAAAAGCTTACCGTACAGATATGTCACGCAGTCTGCATATTGCGATCCAGGGACAAACATTGCATTGAAGGAATTTCCTCCTAAAATTCAGTACATCAATAATACCATGTTAAAAGCCATTTCTTACTACATGTACAAACTGCTTGATTTTGCTCACAGCAAAACTTTGAGGAATCAGCTATAATTGGACTATCTTCTAAAGATAGTTGTATATAAGAGTTTAATTTTGTGCTACATTAATTTTCACGCTTTTCACGCTCAATTCGTATAGGTTTAAGAACATTTTTAATTATGCGAAAATACTTTTGAGCGGGAGTGTTTATGTGTATTTCTCCTTTTCAAGATGGGGAAATCAATGAATAAGCTTTTTTTGTCAATTGTGTAATTTAAATAATGGTATATCATACACAAAAAAGACAAAATGTTAGTCACATGACTAAATATGCTGTGTCGATATGTCCCAAGACCACATGTTATGGACAAAATCTTATTTGTGCATTTTACTTTGGCAAGAGCACAAATTGCATCATCTCACATGGGCACAATAATTCATGGAGGATTAGTGCCGACATCAAGTCTGCTTTTATGTCTCCTCCGCTCCATATGAAATGCTACAAAGTGAAATATAAATAATTGTGCACTTAGATTTTGATGATAGATCATCAACTACATTCACAGTTAGTAACTTTATATCCTAAATGGATTAGCAGAACAACATTCAAGTGATGATGTTTAGTATTGTTTACATGTAGAAGCAGGATGGTAAGGCCAGTAAAAATAGTTATTTGTTTGTCTTCACCTGATAATCTTAAATTGGAAATCAGGATTTTTTTCTTATTTTGTGTACTAATGGAAACTGCAACCTAGTAAATTACTGAAAAGGATTTTTCTCAATTTTTATGTTAATTTTGAAATTGTTTTAGCATTATGTAATTTCAGTATCAAATGAATCCACAACTAACATGTTTAACATTTAGTTGTGAATTAAATTTTTCATTAACACTACATTGTTTCTGACATTTTCATGCTAATTAAATACCACATGTATGAAATAAATTTCAGTTTAATTAAAGCAATTTTGAATATTTTTGTTGGTACTAATAAGTTTTCCGATCCTGCTGAGAAAAATCATCTTTGGACAACAAATAATGTTTTTCGGGCCAAAGTTGTAAAATATCCGCAACATGTAAATGACAAAATTGATTGTATTCACTCAGGATAAGGAAAGGTTGCATATCTTAACATTCTAAATATCTCTGGTCCTGGTGTAAAGACAATATCAGGACCGTTATTCTCTCTCCCAGACGTTTCTTTGCTCCATTGTAATGTGTCAGACTTAATAAACCAGCAAACATGGTGTCAAGTCATGGTGGCAAATTGGACAACACTTACAATACTGTTATTGTTAATTTTGCACTGTAGTTTCAAATCTAAGACATGTGTTGCACTTATTTTCCAGTATTTTTTTTAAAGCATGTCAGTAAACAACATGCTGTTTGCCATTTTTAGGGTCGTAACCAACACATGCATGATTGCTGTAGCATGTTGTACGGCATGTATGCATGCATGGTGCTTAAATTCATGCACTTTTACCTCACAATTGGATGATGGGTCACACTCAAACCCCCAGCTCATATTTTCTCTATTTGTTTTCAAATTTCCTATCTGGGGCATCTATCTATGAACATGGACCCAGTATAAAGAAGAAATAAACAAAGAAACAAATTGTAAACAAAATATATAGATTTAAGACAATTGTATACAAAGCAGAAACATACGTCTGGAAGACATTTTTCAGTACAAATTAAATAAGTTTCCAATTTTGAAAATATTTGTGGATTATCTAGTCTTTTTAGAAATGAGAGAGATAAAATTAGGTGCCAAAATGTGAGTTGAAATTTATACTTACCAGCATTATAATGTATATGTTTTGATTATGCTTAAAACAAGCTTGAACATTTTTGTTGTAGTTCATAGAAAATCTTGCGTTAAATGTTGATAAATGGAATCAACATAGCTAATTCCATAATATGGCATACTGTATATGCTTAGTGATAAAGCAAATAATGAAAATATTGCTCCTCATATTATCGAATGGTAACAGTCAACCTCTTAACAATATTGAAATCTTGTATCTTTGGACAATTATTTTGAAGTACAAGGGTAACAGCAATTTTTTAATCATCTCAGTTTGATTGAAAACTTGATTCTGTAAAGGTTGCACAGGTTCAAGGAAGAAGTTTACTACTTTTCAGGAGTATGGAGTTAAAGGGACTGGCCTAGATTCTTCCCACAAGTTTTTTAACCTACATATTTTTTTACATGAATCGGTTTGTTTATAGTAATATAACCTGCAAGTAGATTTCAATGATTTTGAGGAATATTGAAGAAAATTGCAATTCTTTACCTGCTTTAATTTTTTCCGCCGGCAAAAAAAAAATGTGAAAACAGTGTTTCTAGTTTCAAAATTTAAAAAGATTTTGTTTCTACACATGTGATGGGTAAACAAATTATTTTTGATTAAATTGTTTCTCTTTTAATATGTATTAAATTATCTTTAAGAGCTTTGTTTGATTTTTTATCTGGTTAATCCAGATCTGAGGTACAAATTTAGGATTCAGAAAACACAAGATAGTTACACCACCATCAAAGAATGATATATTGCAAATTAGTTATCTCTCAATTTGAGCCATTTCTGTTTAAATTTGTGTACTTTTTTGGATATTACTACACTTTTAAGCTTTATTTAGAGCATTTCAATATGTTTTTAATTCTACGTGGAATCTAGGCTAGTCCCTTTAACTGCTATGCCATTTATGCCCCAGTTATCAGATCATTCTAATCTAGGGTTTGTTATTTAGGAGCACCATTTTAAAGACCAGATGCATCATTTGATATAATGCTAATTATTGAAACAGATCAATTTGAGCATTACAAATGAATTTACTAGTAATTTATCTGCTCATTAAGCAATTATATTTTTTGAACAATCTGAAAAGGTCTTATTTCACTATAATTGCAAGGTAATTGTGCTTCAAATGGTGTTAATTGCTAATCTTGTTGTGTGGTAAGTAAAACAATCGAGTTTGTCTTTAATAAAAGGCAATGATCTTCTGAATTATTAATTTAATTGCCAATAAGATAATTAAGAACTTGTTGATTATTGTAAACTCGCAAGCATTGCTATTTGATAGCTTTATAACAATTGCAACATTAGTTCATGATCATTAAATTAATAACCTTTCTTAATGAGCCATTTTTGTTATTTGTAACACTTAAATGATGAATATTGTTGAAGAGTAAAACAATGTTTTCTATGTCTTACTACTAGCTGTAAACATACAGTTATGTAAGTCTATATGATTCTGTGCCACATATCCAATTGTAAAATAGTCAATAAAGGACAGATTAATAACTGCATTAATTAGCAAAATTTCTCCATAAGATTGCCTTACTTCACTACAAGTGATATTCAAAAGCAATACTTGATGATCAGGGTACTTTTAAAATGTGAACTTAAGGAAAATCTTTCCAGTGAAAAAAAAAAGAAAAGAAAAGAAAGAAAAAAACTCTTAAGCTGTTGTTTTCAGTGCAGGGTCAATATTGAGTAAATTCAGGTGCAATAGTAGGAACAAAAGATACAAAGAGGAGAATCCCAGCTGCATCAATTATCAAAATTGTGAAGTAGGGGTAGAAATATGAATCTTAACTTGAATAGGTATTCTCAAAAAAACTAAATTTAGTCCCCCAAACCTGCCATCAGGAAATGGAAGAGGGCAAATCAGATAATGGAAAGAATCAGAAATCTGTCTGGTATAAAAGGGGGTCCCTGATAAACGTCTCCAGAATCCATTTGTAGTAGGCATACAGACAATGAAATGATATAAAATCAGAAAACAAAGGCTTACTAACAATAGACAAAGACAATAGGATGAGACAACCAGCTGTAGCGGTAGTAATAGATGGCATACCCGGATGGCAGTGACCTTACAATTTGCCTCGGATGTTTCAGATTGTGGGTGAAATCATATGGTTCTCTTTGTCTGTGTGCCTAATGATGTTCACATCAAATCTGAACTTGATCACTTAGTGTGTATTCTTATATGTTATAGAGGTTTCTTTTGATTTTGTGTTTTGATGGTAAAAGGGTTGAATGCCCAGTTTTTATGTCGTGTATAGCTTGAGTTTTCATCACCACTTTGCCACCAAAGTTTATATGTGACCCGTCATATCGAAAGGTACCTTAAAGTCGGCAGAGTAAACTATGAGATACGGGCCATTGAAGCTGAGCATAGTCAAAAATCATGTCCAAGGTCGAATTTCTAATTCCATCAAAAGCGTTACCTTTGAAAGTGTATTCTATCATATTAACCAGGTTCCAACATCCAAAACATAAAACAAATGTTTAAAAACCAAGATAAAATTCCTTTTTCAATTCAAGTTTTACCCGTACAGAAACTTTAAAGTTGATTTTCTCAGAACAATAGTTTTCTGAATCAGCCCGATGCCTTTTACCAATTTGGATGTAACTTTGCGATTGAACATCCAATAAGTGAAGACAAGGTGTCATTCTAAAGCTTAAAATATAATCTTTCAGATGAGACCAAAAAAAAATCAATTTTCATTTTGGGACCCTTAAGGTACCTTTCGATATGACGGGTCACATATTCCTGTTTTGCCTCACACATTTATGTCTTATCATGTTTTGTCTTGTCTTATCTTGTCTTGTTGTATTTTGTCTTGTCTCATACTGACTTGTCTTGCCATGTCTTATGTTGCTTCACCTTATTATGTCTTATCGTGTCTTGTAGTATTTTGTCTTGTCTCATACTGACTTGTCTTTCCATGTCTTATGTTGCTTCACCTTATTATGTTTTATCGTGTCTTATCTTGTCTTGTAGTATTTTGTCTTGTCTCATACTGACTTGTCTTGCCATGTCTTATGTTGCTACACCTTGATCTGTCTTGTCTTGCTATGTCATCTTTTATATTTTGTCTTGTCTCAACTGCTTTGTCTTGTCATATCTTATGTTGCTTCACCTTGTTATGTCTTATATCTTTTCTTGTCGTGTCTTATCTTGTCTTGTTGTATTTTGTCTTGTCTCATACTGTCTTGTCTTACCATGTCTTGATGCCATCTATGATATTTTGTCTTATCTTAACTGTCTTGTCATGTCTTATGTTGCTTCACTTGTTATGTCTTATTGTGTCTTGTCTCATCTTGTCTTGTTGTATTTTATCTTGTCTTATACTGTGTTGTCTTGCCATGTCTTATGTTGCTTCACCTTGTTATGTCTTATTGTGTCTTGTCATATCTTGTTTTGTTATATTTTGTCTTGTCTCATTCCGCCTTGTCGTACCATGTCTTATGTTGGTAATGTCTTTGTATAGTCTACATATCAACTATAAAATACATTTGAAAAAATATACTTTTTAAAACTAAATTGTGAAAGATTTCATCATTTTCAATTGTTGTATTTTATAATAATGGTACGTTTTGGGTAATTAATAACTATCAACAACATTTCTGGTTAAGAATTAACATTTATAACTGTCTTTTTAACAATTGTGCATTACAGCTTGTTCTCAATATTCAGGACCTCTTACACATGCAATACAATGACCACACTCCAGCAACGGTTTGGTAATTTGTGGCCATTGTCTCAATCAAGTGCTATTGCTTGTGTATTCACAATTGAACGGGAAAAATGTAAGGTGTGTATTGTGTTGTAGTCAAGGTATTGCAGTGCGCAACCAAAACACAGAGCTGGGTCACTAGTGACGCAGTCCAGCAGTGTTGGTCCAAATTGGCCTGTTTCCTATCTGTACTTTCTGTAATCTATGGCATTGACAATGCTTCATCATTTGAGAGCCCGACTAAGGGCCAAAACATACTCAGCCCTAGAACAAAATTTCCACTACCAAACATTTGGTCGTGATGTCAAAATGACGATTGACTTCAAATAAAATAACTCCAACACCAAGTTGAGACCAAATAAAATGTCACGCTTAATTGCACATGTATGGAATTGCCATATACATTGCCTCAAATGTTTATTACTGGTTTATACTTTAAATTCGATCGCAAATATTGGCTGACGTCACGACCAAATATTGGTAGTGAAAATTTTGTTTGAAGGCTGACTATGGTTTGGCCCTTACAGCGATATGCTCTCATCCTCTGTTGGTATTCAAATAAAACAATATCCAAAAATATACATTTATTTTCTTACTTTTTCTCTTTGCAGAAATTGCACCAACGATTACCAAGAAACCCAACAAGACTGTAGTGATTGAAAACAGCCCAGCCACATTAGAATGCAAGGCAAGAGGAGCACCGCAGCCGGAATATCAATGGACTAAAGGTATGTCAATGGCTGCCAATACTGGCATGTCAAGTGTTGGCTATGTACTTAGGGAATGTACCTAATTTGTCAATTGCTTTCAATTGCTGTGTAATAGGTTGCTCCTGGGAAACAGATCATTTGTGCGGTTAGATGGGTTAACAAGTTGTTTGTAGAGCAGCTGACTTGCAATAAAGGGAGGTGAATTCAACATCATTTACTATTTGTCAGATAACTATTCTTCCCAAAAGATTAGTATTAAACTCATTTGCTTTTGGGCACTGAAATATGATCTTTATATGTGATGACTCACCCCAAAAAGAAGGACTTTGCGACAGAACACTTTTCGAGAAACTGGTGAAAATAGACAGCAAAAAATAAAGAAAATAATTAGAATTTCCAGCAGATTTTCTGTTGTAAAATTTGATTGCCTTGATCAATTTTAACAAGTAAGGTGTCATTTTAAAGCTTAGAAAATGCTTTAACGGATGAAATGATAAATTCAAAATTGATATCATATGCAAAGTCCCCCCTTTTGGGGTGAGCCATCACATATATGTTCCCAGGTTAAGGAAAGTTGATTCCAAAATAAATATAAAGTTAAAGTCAAGTCAAGTCAAAAACAACAGCTTATTTTGTGGTGCCTATCACTATTTAGATAAGACTCATTCTGATTTATCTTCTCAGTCATGGCTGTTTGATTGGTTGATGGTAAAAATACACTGTTTCAAGAAATTACTACAGTCCTAAAAGTGCTTGAATAAGTTATAAAATTAGGGGTTGGAACTGCCAAAGGTGTTTGCATAATGGAATTTTTCTTATTTCCTTATATAATTGTAAAGTTTCGACAATAAATCGAAGACAAAAGCGCATTAAAAACTGACTATAAATCGTGTGGAAAATACGGTTTATTGGACAAAGTTTTATTGCTGTCGCTACAAACACAATATTAGAGCAAAGAGGCATTTTTTGCAATATGTATGATACACTATATTTACAATATGCCTGTTCAAGTTTGTCGTAAATTATCTCATTAAAGGACAAAGGATTTCATAAACTAAATCGTAAATGACAAAAGAAGTATCGATTTAATTTTACCGCACAAAAGAGGCATGCCAATCAAAGTATAGAATAGGCTATTGTGTTCGACAAAAGCAAAAATCTCTAGGCATCTTAGTTGTGCTTTTTCTCGTGTAAACACAAAAGGATTGTTACGGATCACAATTTCTCAAGTGGGGATTATCTCTACTTATTGCCTCCGTTGAATAGAATAAGTAATGGGTTAACAAAATATTTTACAAAATGCATTGTTATGCACGGACAGAACATTTGAACTGAAGCAATGTGCATGATGTTTCCCAACATTTTAAGTCAGTACATCACTAGAAGGAGCACCCATATTTAAGTACCATGACATTTTATGTGCTATGGCTACATGCAGCTTTTAAGTGAATCCAGTTTAAGGGAATTTGTTTTTGTGAACTTCCCCATACTTGTTGAGCTTAGTATTGTACATAAGGCATAAAACAAAACAGTAGGAAGAGAAAAAATATAATAACACATACTTTAAGAAGGAGATATGCATGACAGGTAGAATGCCTCTCATCAGGCACTTTATTTATCTTGTCTCGTCCCATCCTCTATGTCAGAATTGTAATAAGAAATCAGAACTAGGTCAGATTAAAAATGCTTTGCTTTAAGAATCCTTTCTTTTTGCCTTTTGTAATTTCATATATACAATCTGTGTATTGTTTGTCTCTCTAGTGTATATCAATTTGTCAGGTGCATCACATACGGTTCTATCTCACGAAATACGTGTTTCAAGAAAAACGTGGTTGAAAATCTTCCATTCGTAATAAGCTTGAAAAACACTGTTTGTGTTATTCACTACCAGGAAAAAGCTGATATCATTACAAAACACTTCAAAGTTTTTAATTTAGTAAAGATAAATACTGGTTCTCTAGCCACCCCTGTTTTATTAAACTGTAAACTTATAGATCAGTACTTGATAAGGATTTTTCGTGTTTTCTGCGCGATGTCCAAGATAGACCCAGATAGACCCATATGCAACGTATTCATCGCCGTATTATAAAACCGCGTGATTAAGATAGAACCATATGTGATGTAGTTTTTCGTTAATCGCATAGTGAATTGTGTGAGATAGGTCAAGATGTGAAAACATTAATTCAAATTTGTTGCACATGAATCAAATTTGCTAATTAATATCTCATCAATTAGGTAGAAACCAAATCTGAAATTTTGTAATCATGAAGAGTTCAAAGTAAAAGTATTAATTCCCAATTTTCTCAAAAATTTTAAAAAGTACAAGATAGAACCGTATGTGATGTAGCCGACGAATTAATCTAGATACGCAACCTTACACATGATAGCAATTCTTAGTAAGGCAATTCTGACCCAGATAAAACATTACTTAACTCTTGTTACGTTATCAAATATGGCACATTGTAAATAAAAATTAAGCTGGAGAATAATAGAAAGTAATATAAAGATATAGATAAATGTTCTCCGTTCGTTAGCTATAGACACTTAAAATCCAAATTTACGACTTGTACCAATATCACTAGGCACAAGATACTTATCTAAGACCAAGTTCAGGTAACCTAAGTGTTTATGTTTACAGGCACAATTAGTCTAGATTTAAATGCCGACCCAGATAAAACATTATTAAACTCAATAACATTTATTGTTCTTTTGTCATCAGATATGTCAAACTATGAATAAATCAAAAACAGAGGAACTAGAAATATAGACTAATAACTGTGTATTACTTGACGCGAGTGAAATTATATAACATAATAATAATTTGCTACAAACACAATATTGGATACATTTTTTGCAATATATCTACACCACAATGATGTTTTCCAACATTTAGGTTCAGTATGTTACTTGAAGGAGTACCCATATTTAAGTACCATGACATTTTGTGTGCTATGGCTACATGACGCTTTTAAGTGAATCCAGTTTAATGGATTTGTCTTTGTGAGATTCCCCATACTTGTTGAGTTTGGTTTTGTACATAAGGCATAAAAACAAAACAGTAGGACAATAGGAAATATGATAACACAGACTTGAAGAAGGAGATATGCATGACAGGTAGAATGCAGCTCATCATGCACTTTATTTATCTTGTCTTGTCCCATCCTCTATGTCAGAATTTTAATAAGAAATAAAAACTAGTCAGATTAAAAAAGCTTTGCTTTACTAATTCGTTATTTTTTGCCTTTTGTAATTTCATTCTGATTCTGATTCTGATTCTGATTTATTTCAATATCAACATATAAATACATATATACATAAACACATTTATAAAATACACACAATGATATTGCGGACATAATCAAAAGGCCAATAAGGCCTGAAAACGATTATGCCCTAAGAAATACAAACTTAAAGTCAAAAAAAATTGAGAAAAAAATTATACAAAGAGAAACATGAAAACACAAGACAATGCCCGGAAATGAAAAAGAGAAAAGGATTTCGATGTTATCTAAAATATAAACATTTGTTTTAATGATTTATGTCCAAAAGATTTTAGTAACTTGAGAGAAGATTCGCTTTCAATACTTTCCTAAATATTTTGACAGTTTTGGATTGTTTGACAAACTTATCAAGGGAGTTCCAAAATGGGGGTCCACAATTTCTGATGGCCTGGTTTGAAAATGCTTTCTTTGTTTAGTTTATACTATAATCCTGGGCATTTCTTGTTTCATATTTATGGTTCTCAGCATGCTTGATAAAATATGTTTTAAATATACTGGGCAATTGATCTGTATGATGTTGGAACATAAACACTCCAAGATTTTGCTGGTAAATATCAAAAATATTCAGAATTTCATACTTTGAAAACAGAGGGCTCATGTGGCTCCTATAATGGCTATTTGATATAGTTCTTATAGCCCATTTTTGAAGCTTGAGTATTGTATTCAGGTACATTTTATTCGTGCTTCCCCAAATCAAAATACCATAGTTGATGTATGGTAAAATTAGTGAGCAATACAATGTATATAATATAGATTTAG
>JXSR01S023224.1:200386-212380 GCA_000969725.1 Ophiothrix spiculata
TAGTAATGTGCTAGTTCTTTCTACGTACGACTATATATGGATGATATAAAATTGATAATTTGTAACTTTTTTGTTGCGAACCATCTTAATAACTTTAAGAACGGTTGTAAATGACGAACTATTAAATTATTTATGCAACACTTTAAACACTTGTTAAAGCTCAACTGCTAATAAACATCAATAACTTAAACATTTATGAAACTTTACTTGCCCAGTTTTGTCAACAAATGAGATTTCGAGAATGTCGAGATATGCTTTATATCGACATTTCAACATAAGGCATGTCGACTGTATTTGAATAAACCAAGAATCTCAACATGTCGAGATAAGCTTTATATCTACATTTCGACATAAGGGCTGTCGACAGAAACCTTGTATTGATGATAGGATATTATTCCATCACATATCTGAAAGCATTACCTGTGCATTGTATTGATATATAACTCCATAAATGCTATGCACTCATTTGACAATGTGTGTCTTAAACCATTTATTGAACCAATTTTATTTTTTGTTGCAAAACCAACCAAAACCTGGATGTACCCTTTCCAAAGGTTCATTGGTATTGGCTGCACAAATTGGCATTTCCTGATATCAACCAATGAGATGTTTTGTTATATTGCATTTTTGATATCTACCTATCAGAAATGCTCTATATGCATGTTGCACTCTTAGGGTTATATGTGTCTAGCCAGGTAACTCTGTCTCTTTCTTCACATGTGTAAATCTTGCATAGGGATGTTGTGTTGCTTAACTGAGCCTATCTTAACACCAACTTATAATTGGGTTAATGTGGGCATAATGAGTGATAAGTGTCTGTAGTTTAATAGCAATGTATATAATACTGAATTAGAATAAGAAATGGGTTATGTTTGTGCATCTTTCATCCTCATTTTGTGTGACTTGTAATCTGGTTATATTTTTTCTTGAATTAGAATATCTATCTAATGCCAAATAAATGAAAAAGAAGAAGAAATGTCTTAGAAGATCATGTGCTTTGCGCTTAAAATTGACCTTTCATGGTATGCTTTTTAAAAAGGCTTAATTCACTTGCTTATCCGATTGTTTTTTGTTTGTTTGTTTGTTTAGCTTGTCATTGCATTCTTGTCAAAAAGGGTTTTTACACATGGTTCACCTGATATTTTATTCTCAGGGGATTTTTGTAACTTTTAGGGAAAAAAATAAGATTTTACCATGAACCAGTCCCAAAAAGTAGGTCAACAAACAATAAAAGAGTTAAACTAGACTTAAGACAAAAAAAAAAGTTTCTGTAAAGCTTAACTAAAATTTGCTTTGGTAAAATGTTAAAATATATATTTCTTTTTAGTATATTGAAAAAAAAGTGTCTAAGATCTGTTTTTATATAATATAATTGCTATTTCCAGGATGGTAATGCTAACAGACCAGCTGCATTTCCATTGCTTTTAAGTTCACTGATCTCAATTCCTTGTCATATTCCCAATCTTTCAATAAACAAAAAAGATCATTGATCCATATTTGATGAATAGAGATCATTGATCCCGAATTATAGCAGTAATTTACATCACTGATGACATAAGTCACTTTGCCTGTACCACTGTGAATCATCCTGATCCTTAAGACAACTTGTTCAGTCTTAACCCCTCTCACTTATGAAAATGGATTCACTTAAAGCGGTCACCTGACCTGCATTTATGAATTCATTTTTAGCCGTAAGTTGATATTTGACATTTCGTGTTGATGTTTTTAGTGTTGATGTTATCTTCAACCAAATGTCTGAAAGCAAACATGAGATTCGGTGCTTCAACAAGCAATAGATGAGTGCTAGAGGGCAAGGCTTGCTCTTGTTTTACACATGTGATGTGCAAAGTTTACAGCAGTTGATTTGAAGGAGGTACTTGATATCTTGAAAGATGAGCTTTATAAGTGTGTTACACCAAGGGTTCATTCATTAGATCAAGTTATAAAATAAACCCGTTTCAAAACCACACAGTCAGTTTTCTGGTTGAGATTTTTCATTAGATGCCTGTTGTTATTTTGTTATGTTACGGACACATTTTCATTTTATATATAAATCTTTTGTTTTAACCTATTTTGAACCAACTAATTACTTCAGTTAAAAAAAAAACAACTTGGATTATCTCAAGTTGGTTTGAATCATCTTGAATAGGTAAGTGAAAGTTTCATATGGGACAAAAATCTTGACTACCAATGACATCTGTGTTGAGATGAAATCGGATTTAAAAAGAGTGTCTTTTTTTCTGCTGTCATTCTTTTTCTTTTTTCTTTATTATTATTTTTTTGTTAAAAATTTAGAAAGCCTAAAATATCCCTGGTTGTGGGCTTGCTTACCTGCATGTTTTGTTGCATTTTTCACATCCATGTGATATTAGCGAGTTTATTACACATGCAGGTTATTAGAAAAAGTCATGATAATTATGAAAAAATATTCTCCAGTTTTCAGACTGTGCATGTAAACAATGAATAACGTCCCAATTTTGTTTTGATAGTACTGATGCAACTGTCGATTGTTTCTCCTGTTGTAGTGCGTGAAGGTAGTTTCAGAGTAGATGTCGTTGCGGCAGACATCCAAGCTTGTAGTTGCAGCATACCACCAAGCATTTGCAATTTGACTTGTCGTAATGTATGTAGCACGACACATTTGCATATTGCCGTAATGGTCTGCCACAAGAAAAGTTTAATTTATTCCAACTCAAAATATTGTATGGTACGTTGCGACCATCACGACAGGGTAATAGATACATTGGCTTGTCGTGCTTGCCACATGCTGATCATATGACCACCACAACAGGCACTCTGTACTTTATTCAGGAACATGCATAGTTCGATTCATAGAACCCTTGATTTTTCGGAAGACACAAACCAATATAAAAAGTATATAGCTACCAATTCCAGTGATCTAGAAAGACAGTTACTACCCATCGGGGTGAGATCAGTGGGCTATACAGAACTCAGGGTTTTCTAGTAGTCAGTGGATGGATGTGATGGTCGACTTGTATTGTGGATAGTGTCACCGAAAAAATAAAAGGTCCTATGGATCGGGCTAGAACATGCACAGGATTCTGGCAAAGCTTTATGTGACCATTTGGGTATTGAATTTAGTGGAAGCTGGATGGGGGGAAAAATGCTTGTCCAGCAAAGAAACCTGCAGATATTGATGGACAATTTGTTTACTTATAGGGAACAAATACAGCCAAATTTCTTGTAGGTTCCTGGATACCTGGGTTAGAAAACAACTAACAGGCTCCTAATATACCGGCTATTAATAAAGGCTGTTCTTTTACTTCTGTTTTTAGTTCCAGATAAGGCTCCTGCTCCAGTCAATGCTGAAGCTGTCAATTCAACAGCCATCAAATTCACATGGAAAGGACCTCCCCCACAATTCATAAATGGTATCAACCAAGGGTATAAGGTAAGTTACTATCAATTAGGCCAAAAAAAAGTTGTTTGGTTGTCCTCCACCGCCCGCCCCTATTTTTCGAAACTGGAAAAACAAAATTATTGTACAAAAGTATACTGCACCTAATTTTCAGATTTCCCAAAAAAGATTTTTTTTTATTTGAGAATTTTGATCTTTTTAAAAATATTTTTTGAGTTGTTGTTTTCATTTTGTTTACATTTTTAGTACTGTTGTAAAACTTGTATAAAGAGATTTTTTGGTATAGTAGACTTATTTACATCTTTATAGAGGCTATAATTTGGTGTAGCTGTGATTTACATTATTTTGAAAAGAAAAATCTAAAAGAAAAAAATCTGCCTGCCTGCACTTGCTCAAAACAAGTTGTGGATGACAACCAAACAATTTTTTTGTCCTTACAGTGAGTTCTATTCACCGATCCATTTTGTTCACTCACTGGTCAGTGGATATTTAGATAACATTTTGAACACTTGGATGGAAGGATATGGATGGAAGTGCTGACTCTGATGCTTGGTGATGGTGTTTACATATTTTTTAGCATCAGATTTCCTTAAAATCAGTGAATCATCTTAGTGTTGAAAATGATAACAAGATGTCAAACATTCATTCTCTGGTGAGTGAACAAAAAAGATAAGTATACAGACCTTTTTTATATTGTTTAGCAATCCTGATGAATCTCGTCGATTTACTATATGTTACAATTTACCAAATTCACTCCTCCAATTTAATTTGCCTGCTTACAAGCCTTGTAAATTAATATTCACCTTTTTTGTCAAATAAAAGTTTGACAAGTCAATATACTCTTTAATTGAAACATTGTAAAAGTATTTTGACCTTTTTTTGGCTTGTTGCTTAAAATATTACTCAACTTTAAGTTGATATACATTCAGAGACCAATAGTTGTGAGATTTCATCTTTTACTTTTTTGATTCCAATTCTTTCTTCTTTTTAAAAAAGTGTTTCTTTTTCCCCCTCAAATTAAATCTCCCACAGCCTGATAATATATAAGACAGTTTGCCATATCCCGTAGCTATTAGAGAGCCCTTTTTATGAGCACTATATTCGATGCAAATTTATTCTCTAAGAAATCAAGGCACGTTTTTGAAGGTGTTGAAAATGAAAAATGCAAATCTTCAAGTCACAACGGGTTATTAAACAAAGAGCTTGCATGCTTCCAAAACAACACTATATATCATAGAAAATTGAAACAGTTCAAATGAAAGAAAAATATGATTGATTTTGTCAATATTCAAAGTTGGCAAGATTAGTTTATTTAACTTGCAAATCCCCAAGTCATGATTTATGTATCAAATCAGAGTCGGTGCATTTAAGAGAATATTCAATAACAAAGGCACAAGTGGTAGATGTTTGAATTACCTGCGAATGAAATACTATACCAAAATAATTACGTCGATGAGCAGATACTATTTCATGTGTAAATCCCCAATTCATGGATTAGGAAAATTAAAGCTGAGACTCGTTAGTAGCAGAGCAGAACAAAACGCATGTAATTACTGGGAATTCATCTTATAATGTCAGCTATGTTTGTATGTATATACAATCATTGAATGCATCTAATTATTGATTGCTTTATGGGGGTGTTGTTTCAGGGTGTAAATCTGAGATTATATAGAAGTACAGGGTGTGTCAAAAATATGCTTAGTACTTAGAATAAATGAAGTTACCTTCAACTAGAAAAAAAAACACAAGAAAGCTTTGTAATTTTCAAGGGTTTAATTGGGACATACTTACACACTGGGGTAAATTTGGTTATACTGGGGGTTTCCCCAGTTCTAGTTTTGGTCTCTATATTGTATAAAAAGGCAACTCACGAGGTGAGGTTGTCATCACATCAGAATCATGAATTGCACCTTTAACTGAATTGATTATACCCTGCAATATGCCAAATTGCCATTAAAAGCCTGGATGGAATATATTGCAAATTAACAGGTCACCTATAGGCAAAATAATAATTTATTGGACAATTTAAACAAAAATCCATGGTAAGGATAGCATTCACAAACAATGGGCCCTGTACTCTGGATTTTTGTTTATATTGTCCAATAAATTTTTATTTTGCCTATATGGAATGTATGGATTCTATTCAGCAGATTTTCATGTGGTACATAAGTGTCCCTGATTTTAAGCCCAAAAATCTAATAGGTTGGGTGTGTGGCATGTTGGGGTGTGTTTTTTGTGGTGTGTCTGGGGGTGTGCATGTGCAAATTTTGCGAGGTACAAAATTTATTAGAACCTAAAATATTGTATGTTTTTACTATCGTAACAAATTTTTGAAATTCTGACATATTTCCTTAACATTTGCTTGTTCAAATAATGAATTATTAGATCTGACCAGATTAATTGTGAACATTTGCATGTTCAAATAATGTATCAGATCTGACCAGATTAATTGTGAAGTACTACAAAATGTCATCAAATAAAATAAGTATCATTTAGTTTCAATAAATATCATATAATTTCCCAACGAGTTGTTTTCACTTGCATTTTTGCTGGTAATATCAATTATACTAAAGGTGTCTGGTCCACGCGCCGTTGTCGCGTACCAGTACGCGCTAGTTTCCGAGTTACTAAGTGCCGCAATGCGTATGCGCATACTCTTGATTAGTGTTTTGAAGCTAAATATTGCCATATTTTAATATTTTTCTGGAAAATTAGTTTGGTGACCCCAATTTTTATTGTTTTATTTGAAAGAACATACTTGTGCGCAACTTTTGTGAAAAAATTGACGAACAATTTTGGTGGGAAGTTTTTGAATCAACACTAAAAAATGTCGCTTTTGCCACATTTCCCATAGACCCCTGTACTATTTTTCCCAAAAAACTCCAAAAATGCTGTTTTTAAACTGACTCGCATGCAAAACGAGTCTGGAGACCCCCAATGTTATTTTAAAAATCGGTTCTACATCGATAAAATATCATTCATGCCAATTTTACTAGAAAATTTCAGGCACATCTATCATGGACCAGAAACCTTAAATGCTTCAAAGTTGTATTATACAGGTGGTTATCCTTTATCTAAGTAAGGAAACATGTTAACATGGTTAATACTTTAAACAAATTGAATGACCTTCCTTAACAGCGGACTTGGTTTCATGTGGTACTTCAAACTAGACTTTTATAACACACCCTGTATATTGTATGCAGTGTGGGTAACTTAATAGTTGCAAGAACGATGCAGTGTTATTTGGATTTGCATCATAATATTAATCATATTGTGACATTTAGTGAATGATATTTTGCAAAATATTAATATATTTTGTAGCATTGTGATTTGCTTTTGATGAAGCAATCTACATGGGAGTGCAGATGCGTATCAATCTGCATTATAGTAAATCATTTTGAATCTATACAGATTAAGATCCAGACCAGTATAGATATGCACACAAGCTTTACTAGGGTCACTGTAGTTTCAGCAATCTTTAGCATGTTTAAAGGGTAGCACATTTAATTGCTCACTTTGTTGTATAGAATTCTCAAAATGGCGTCCATGAGAACGGGATATGTGATCTGGATCTTGAAGATGCAGATCGATTTGGATTTGCACTTCAATGAAGCCATGTAATAGTGGCAAAGATCCCAAGGTACTAATACCATAATAAAATTAGTGGCTAATTACTTTATTAATTCCCAAAACAACCTAAATATTATTGTATTTGAATTCTGATATCATGATATCAAATTTAGAATCAAGGGAAAGGAAACAACACAATAATTAACCAAAGTTATTTGGAATTCTACATTAACAGAATAAAATGTAGTAATGGCGGTATCGATACGGTATATTTATTCATTTCAATCAGGGTTAAGCATGCATAAATGGGGTAAAACTGAAATTATGAAAGTTGGTTTACCTAGAAAACTTTGCTCTTGAAATATCAATAGAACTATATTGTTTTTATATCAGTTCATGTACATTTAAGAGTATGGTATGCAGTTTTTACCTTATATGTTGGTCTAATTATTTTTCAGCTTCATGCCTGGAAACCTCTCAACCCAAGTGTCAAAGCGGAAGTAAGAATCCCACCGGACCCAAGCGGAGGTACCCAGGAAGGCTACATCATTGGGCTAGACAAAGATGCCAACTATCTGACATCAGTGCTGTGTTTTACCAACCCAGGAGATGGGCCCAGAAGTAACCCACAAAGTGTGGATACTCACGAGGACGGTAAGTAACAAGGACACCAACTATCTGACATCAGTGCTGTGTTTCACCAACCCAGGAGATGGGCCCAGAAGTAACCCACAAAGTGTGGATATTCATGAAAACGGTAGGTAGCAAGTATACCAACTATCTGACATCAGTGCTGTGTTTCACCAACCCAGGATATGGGTCCAGAAGTAACCCACAAAGTGTGGATACTCATGAAGATGGTAAGTAACAAGTATACCAACTATCTGACATCAGTGCTGTGTTTTACCAACCCAGGAGACAGGCCCAGAAGTAACCCACAAAGTGTGGATACTCATGAAGATGGTAAGTAACAAGTACACCAACTATCTGACATCAGTGCTGTGTTTCACCAACCCAGGAGACGGGCCCAGAAGTAACCCACAAAGTGTGCATACTCACGAAGACGATTAGTAACAAGTGATCAATTTTCATTTTCTGATTTTAAAAAAATCAAAATTATATTTTATGTTGTGATACTGTTCTTGAGTAGAATAACTAAATAATGGCTTATCTTAAATTCACTGTTTTTAATTTTTTGATATTCATCTAGTTCCTGGCCCAGTTGGCAACCTTCGATTCAGCGAAGTTGGTGACGTGTTTATACGTGTGCAGTGGGAGCCCCCTATATCACCCAATGGCGATATCACAGGTGAGACTTTATGCCCGGGGTTTTATACTCAACTTTGGTCTGGTTTGGGGTGTGCAGCCCGGCTTGGAACCCTAACCCTTCTTTAGGTGTAATTTTTGAGATAAAGGACAAAAATATCCTTCACCCTCAAATTTTTGTGATTTTTTTATCAATTATATTGCATTTTCTTGAAAATGTGACCCTTTTTCAGGGATTTTGGGGCTAAAAATGGGACCCACGTGTAGAGATTTTTTGTGTGAAAAACTAACCCATTTGTGAGGCTCATTCCCATATACCTTACATACCGTATGTGAGTAACTTCCCAGGGTTTTTTGACCAATGAGAGGGTCGCAATTTTATGATATGACCACCTCAAGGGAATTCTAAATAGTTATAAGTCTTATAATTCAATTCAACAGAGTTGGCTTTTAATAAACAGGAGAACTGTGGTGCAGTACTTAAAGCATTGGGTTCGTAATTTTAAGGTTGTGGGTTCAAGCCCGGTCCGGCCATGGCAGTGTTGAAATTTCAAGTAAAATTCTTCATTAAGTTAATTCCTCTCCACCTAAGTGACAGAAATAGGTACCAGTACGTAAAAAGCACTGTGAAAATGAATCAGACCCATTTAGGAGGTAGAAAATGAAGTACCCCATACACTCAAAATTAGAGTGGATCTATCCGCAAAGAGAAGGCAACATCACCAAATGTTGCATATTTATTTAATGAGATCTATTTGTTTGTTTCCTCATAATACTCTGATACTTGGGGTTAATTTACGCCATTCTGCATGCAGAAGAAATTGTGAATTTTTTGTGAAATTAAAAATATTTAATCTCCGAAATATTTTTAAAATTCACCATGACGACCATTCACATAGTATTTTTGATGATTTCCTTTTCAGGTTATGAAGTTGGTTGGCAGAATCTCAACAGATCTTCAACATTCAAAAATCATGAACTTTCACTTCAAGGCGATGAGTATAAGATTACAAATCTGAGACCTGAAACCACTTATGAGATCTTTGTTTGGGCTTACACAATTGTTGGAAGAGGGGATATGTCTACAGCAACTGTCAAGTCTGGTGTCCCTCCAGGTTAGTTTATAGGCGTACTATCTGTTTATGTTATGTTATGTGATGTCATCACATTAATATTCATAAGCTGTACTGGTGCTTCAGCAATAAACACTCAGCACATTTCAGCATTTCTTTTGCCATGATATTAAACTTGTCTTTATATGGGGGATACACAAATGTCGGGAAAGAAATGATCTTTTTCAGATGTGGGTAGACTTTATTATAAATTGCATGTATATTATACACTTTTGAAAAGTATGTGTTTATATAATTTAATGACAAATCTTTGTTGTTTTTGCTACAGAACCCCCAACAGCACCAAGTAATTTGGCCGTATCCAATGTCCAAGCCCGGTCAGTCACTCTTCAATTTATCCCCGGTTTTGACGGCTTCACTAGCATATCATTATGGATAACAGAAGCCCTCATAGGAGATAGCCAACAGTGGAAGGTAAGAAAGATATTTTGAATCAACAGAATTTCCATTTTTAGAACCATAAACTTAGCTGCACTACCAGCTACACTTAGTTGTACTACCAGATCTTGTTAAGCCCATGGTTTGATTTTAGGCGCCTCGAAGACGCTAACCAGACACTAGCAAGTTAAAATAGTTCGAATCTTAGCGTCTTCGTTAGCGTCTAGCTAGAAGCTAGCTGCGTCTTGTAAGTATATCATGGGCTTTATATCTTTCCCGCCAGCTTTCCCGCATCTTCCAAGTCCACAGAATTAAGACAGAATTCCGTATGTTAGTCTGCCTGGCCCAGAGGATGTAGACCGAGTCGGATTTACTAATTCTGTGAAATACTCTTTTTTTTAAATTTCACGGAGATGGATGCTCAAAATACCCCCTTTTTATGATTTCGCGGTCCGCGATTACAATGAAAATATACACCTTTTCCATGAAATGTAAAACACGCATGGTTACCACTTTTATGTTATATTTACTTGGGGGACCGGGGCAATATGTAACCAATAATTCTACATGCATACTACAAGCATCATTTGCTGACCATAAATTCTTTGAAATTTTGTACCGTTTTAATTTCCATTTTGTTTCTTTTCTTTACGTCCCTCTTACTCTGATGAGAAAATGCCCTCCTGTGTAATGAGTGCATATAGCCCTGTGGAAATGTCTACTCATGTTACTTTGATAGCTAGATCCAGTTTCACCATTCTGCTCTGCGATGAACAACAATTTCTCTGTAATTGATAGCAATTGTTAGTAAGCATTATGGTTGGTACTTGCAACTTAAACCCAATTATGAATTTCAATTTTGAAATTGATTTGATATTTTTGATACAACTATGAATATATCAAAGTTTTATTTCACTGAAATCAGATTTATTGGCATAATATCTAAATGTGGGAATTATATTTTATTCAACTTTGCTCATCTGTAACAGTAGTCAAATAAATTATTCAGACTTAAATATAATGTTTAGTCGAAAGGTTAAAGTGACAATTCTAAAACAATTTATGTGCCTTTAAACCTTCAAGATACTAATACAGAAACTTTGCAGATGTTGTTATATTTGAATTGGAAATGATTATTAGGAATCATAGACAGCATTTTTGAATAGCATTTTGTTTTGAGTTGATAAGAATAAAGAGTGTTATGTTTTTTTTCTTTGTTTTTTAATAATTAATCACAATGTGGTCATTTTTGTTGATGAATAAAAGCTATAATTTCATGCCTCCCCTATAATTTAGAACACATTCATTTATACATAAGAGAGATGGAACTTTAAAAATAACCTCTCAATAAAAATAATAAGTCATATAAAAGTAATGAAATGAAAAACAAAACAATAAAGCTAAAAAATGGCAGCTCTTTTAGACCATAACATCAGTATCACGCCAATGAACCAGTAATCACATGATTGCACCACCATTCAATGGATGGACTATTTAGAATTTGATTTAGTCCCTGCTCGTCATTGACAAAACAATAGTGCTGGGAGCCTGGGACACATATCAGATAAATCGATTCACAGTCAAACGCATTCAAATACATGTCTTTCTTTTAAATAATTCTGAATTATACACTATAAACAGAAAGGGACGGTAAATACTGATCCACTACTCTAAATGCATAGTACAAACAGCATTATGTGACCATTAATTCGGTGACATTTTGTTCAGTTTCAATTTCCATTTTGTTTTTGTCTCCACACTCCTCCTACTATGAAGAGAGAATACCCCTGTGTAATGAGTGCATATAGCCCTGTGGAAATGTCTACTCGTGTTACTATGATAGCTAGATCCGGTTACACCATTACGCTCTTTGATGAACAACAATTTCACCGTAATTGATAGCAATTGCTAGTGTACAATATGATTAATTTTGGAATGCAATACAAGTATAGTTTCTATTTTGAACTTGTTTGATATTTTAGATGCAGCTATGAAAATATCAAGGTTTTATTTCATTGAAGTCAGATTGTTGCTATAACATCATGATGTGATAGTTTTGTTAGGTTTTACTCTTATTTGCTCACCTGTTAAGATAGTAAAATAAATCATTCACATTTTATAATAATGTTAGTCCAAAGGTTATGGCAAGCCAAATGTACAATAAGTCGATAAACATTGTTTGTCACAGATAAACAGTGTTTTTCAACAGATAAACAGTGTTTTTCAACAGAAAAACTATGTTTTTCAACTTGAAAAACAATGTTTTTC
>JXSR01S023224.1:264704-281694 GCA_000969725.1 Ophiothrix spiculata
AGGAAGAAATCAACGAATCAAGTTACCAATCTGGCTGCGGGCTCTGGAATATTGAGTGGAAATTGGAGGCTACTTGATTATATTGACTAGTCTCATGACAAGTCATGACAATATCTGTTCAGTAATTGAAAAAGTCATAAGAATATCAAGAACCTCAATATTGTGAAAGAGACTATGCACTAAGGTAAGCAAAAACCAAAATGCGCAATACAGGAAGATCACATTTTTGGTGTGATTCTTGAATTACATACAGTGTTACAATGATCATAATATTTGAGGTATTTTGGGTATGGCATTTAACGACACTTATTGGTTGTATGTATAAAATTGGTATTTGTGAAATTATTAACAAACTTTGTGAAGATTATATTCCCTGTTCAATCCCCATTTACAATTTTCTACAATTTTTTTGCACGGCTTATGTACTAATAGTTGCACAAGTATGTTTAAAAAAAAAAACACCTTTTAGTAGTGACAGTTACAAAGTCTCTATTAATTAAAATACCGTAGTGGGTAAATGATCTGCAATATAACTAGAATTTTAAATAAAACAGAATTTAAGTGCAATGTTTTTGAATGCATCAATCATGTACACATAAAAGGTATACTTACTGCAAAACAAGGTATTATACCAATGCAATAAAATCCTTTAAGGTGCACTTTCCATAAGCAATAGAGTCCTTATGGTACAGTAATATCCATTGTCTTTGTATATACTGGTATTATATTGCCTTTGCTTCAATCATGGTACCTACGCATTCATACTTTAGCAATCAATACAAATTTGCTCATTGATAAGTATGACAGATGGGCAATATATAGCTGCCTTTTAACATGTGGCATTCTCTATATGGTGGCATTTCATGAGGTGGGTCAAAAATGAGTTACATGGTCAAAATGGTTAAAAAAACAACTTTTTGATATGATGTTAATATTATTGATCTCTTTCAATTCAAGAAACTTTTTTTGCCAAATATTCCTTTTGTTTTGGCAAGATGATCTTATTAATGGTTAATTACTCAATAGACGGCAATGCAAACTGTAATTTTGAAACACGTTTTTCTCAAAATTGCCTGTTTTTACTAAAACAAGTCATAAATTGGAATGATTAATGGTAAACAGTTCATTTTTTCAGGATATGTTCTAAACACTTTGATGGTTACTTTGATGCATTAAACTTGAAACAGAACCCTTAGGGTCTTGGTGTTAGTGACCTTCAATTAATTAGAGGGGGCTATACAAGGGGAGAAAAATAGTGATGTTTCAAATCATTCTGCCCAACTTTTATTTGATGCAGCTTGATCCCTGAACATTTTGACACCAAATTTGTCAAAATCGGACAAAAAATGAGAAGGTACTGCCCAAAAAACTGATTTGAGGGGGTGGATGGTCTGAAGAGGGTCTAAAATGATAAATTTGCCAATTACTGTAATTATATACCAAATTTTTGCCATGTTGGTGACTATTTATATGTATTTGAGGTCACAGAATCTATTTGTATATGTTCCAGCAGTGTCAAACCTTCCGAAATGGTGATTTCCTCAATTTGGCTATCTACCGCATCCTTAGGCACCGCATCCTTAGGCACCACCACCCTTGTACTGTCAAGTTCAAACCATTGTTTCTCTTAAATTATGTAACACATGAAGACCAAATTAATACCACAAATAGCAGAAAGTGTAAGCTTTCAAATGAGACATTAAACAAGTCCATAGGCTAAGGAATAGTGAATTTACATCAAATTAAGTTCGAGAACCCATGAAAAAATGTAACAACACCACCTTTTTAGCATACCCACCTTATGACAAGCCACCATATGGCATCCTCTACTTGAAAACCAAAACAAATTAGAATACTTAGTAGTTCATAACTTTTTTACAAATCAGTTTAAAAATAAACATATAAACATGCAAAAGGAACATAATCAATTGTTTTGTTGATTTTTGACCAAAACTTTCCTTTTTTTCCTGAAAAATATTTTTAAAAGGATGTTGTTTACCATTTTTCTTTCACAACTAGCTTATTTGTGGGAACTAGTTGAAAACTGTAAAGTATCCATTTTAATGCTGTGTTTTCTTATTTTTGAAACTTTTTGTTGATATCTTAAATTTTATGCCAAATAAGATAAACAATTGGAAAATTAATGGTTAGTTTAGAAAAGAAAATGGCAAAAGACACATTTTTTGTTCTTTTGTGGTCAAAATCAACACCACAATTGTGTTTCAGAAACATTTTTTCCATTGTATGGTAACTATTTCATACATATCTTGTCATTGGAAACAATCATTAGCAACCTACACTACTCACAAACGGCAGCTGCATCATTTAAATCTGTGCATTCATACCCAGCATTAATACAGCTGAATCGCTTATGCCAAGTGCAGTCTAATGATTTCACACATTCAATAATAATTGTTACAATAGTGAGGAAGTAGTAATCCAAATACAAGGTCATGACCTTATCGTTCACAAACGTATTACCGAATGAATATTTACAGGTCATTTATTACTAAAGAGGATGTTAGAAAGAATAAGCTTTAATAACAGTTTTTTCGTTAGCAATCAAGCATTACTTGCTTATAGATGCAATTATTACAATTTGTCAAATTAAAACTGAGATGAACTTCCTCATCATTAAGTGCACGGAAACCATTCCTGGTATTATGATAAATTTACAAGGCTTTTGGTTTTGGTAACCACTTCTATCACTTGTAAAAGACAATCCTATAAATTGTGTAAGCTTACAAACAAACCTGAAGTTTGAAGTCTTATTGCAAGTTGTAAACACATGATACTATTTCCTGTTGCTTAATTTACCAATCGCGATTGGTATAAGAGAGTTAATGTGCTTGTATGATGCGGCACGAGTGGGAGGAAAATGGGATTACCATATATTAAAATGAGTTTGAATGGTACATTAAGGTGCAACTAATTTGGCATAGCAAATATCATTTCCAACTGGAATCTGATGGACCATTACATGACGACACTATCCATCAACAGTAACTGTGCAGAATATTCCCAACTAATGCAATATATGCTTGTTTCCAAAATTCTGAAATGTCTGAATGATAATAAGAATAACTCTTTTTTAATCGTTTATTGCAACTAGTGGACAATACATGTGAATATCTGTTGGTGGAATGTGTTCTGGTTCATTCACGTACAGTATAAAGAGAAAAAAAATCTGTCAGTGCACTATGATTACATCATATTTATTATTTTTATATGTGTAACTTCATATTTGAGAATGAAACAACCTTGAATTTGATATGTTATAGCAGGGATTCTCAACTAGCAGCACATGCGCCAAATTTGCACTTTGACGGATACAGATTGGCGCTTTTGCCCTCTCAAAAAACAAAGAAATACATTAGAAATACACTGAAACGGATGCATGTGGCGCTTTAGCCTACAATTTTTCATTTCTGTGGCGCATTGTAAGAACTAGTTGATAACCCTTGTGTTAAAGCAAAGTATTCTTTGCTAAGTAGGACAGAAAATTCCAAGAAAAATTTCAATAAAATGGAAATGTCAACGCGCAAAAGTGATTATTTATTGGCTCTTATGATGGAAGAGCAGTTGGATAAATATGACAGATATGAGATGGTGCATATCCAAATTGAGAGACTCAAAGTTCCACTCATATGCACAATTAATGAAATATATCTCCTTGTATATCACCCAATAAAGGTACCCTTTATATTATTTTACCCATTAACTCTCCTTTTAAAATGAACTACATTCACAGACAAACTGTGCCTTCCCTAAATGTGGGTCAATTCAAATAAAAGGGGGGGGGGGGGAATTCCCTCTATATTGTAATTTAAGGCAGACATTTCTGGACTTGAATGACTAGGGGATTGTCATACTTGACCATTTTGGTCTATCTAGAGTAGCGTTTCGGGCTGTCAATATTGTTCAATTTAGTGTAAACCATGTCTGGTACTCTCTGAATCAAACTAAAATCCCAGCCAGGGCAGCGCGCGCAGATCAGGGGAACGATACTAGTTCTATCTAGAGTTAATCATTTTACATCCAGGTCATTTTGCTTTCAGCAAACTTCTGTCCATTTTGTACGTCCATTACTTTGATGGTGCCCATAAGTCAAGTTCCAATTGTGGATTTAATTACAGATCATATTTGCGTGTTTTCAGGTTGGTTCATAATTTAATTCTTGTCAAGGTAGTTTACAAATTTGAATGTATAGCTCTAATTACACCTCTTTCTTTCTTGATATTTATGAACTTGTCAAATATTGCTGTTTGTTGATATGCAAATAGATTGCAATATGAAGATGTGGGCTGTTTTTACAAGGTTATTTATTACATAGGCTTTGTGGGTGGGAAAGTAATTATGCAATTTAATTACAATATCAGCCCCAACTTACAAATGGAAAAACCTTCACATTGAGTTTCTTTTAAAAAAGAGTCTATTTATGAGTTATGAGTTAAGTTCCCTATAAATGTGAAGTTTTCTTTTAGCTTATTTATTCATTATCAAGTCCTTTTTCTATTAATACTGTGGTGATACTATAATAACCACAAGTTTCTACAATATGACAACTAATGGTTTATTCAGAGTCCACTGATATTCGTGTGATGCATAATGCCGCATATCGACAGACTCTTAATACACCATCATTGTCGTTTTAACTACAAAATGTACTTATAAGTACTGATTATGTTTATTGGGTTAATACTCACAAATAAGTAGAATTGAAACATTCCATTCAAGTAACACCCTTGAGAAATATATGACATTGGATGGATAAAAACTGGTTATCTTGTTTTTGTAAACATGCATGACGAGATTTCGAACACATCCAGCAAGAAACAACTATAATTAGCCACGACGTCTCAAAATCCTTACAAGTAGCGAAAATGTTGATGAACTTGTTGGCACAATTCTTGACAAAGACATTCCATCGAAACGTTGTAGTTTGATCAACATCATTACAGCACTACCAATACTCATCCAGGTAATTATTGCCAATTCTTGTATAGAGTACATTGCAATCAAATTGACATGTTTCTTGAAGTTCCACTGCGTCAGGAAGCTGTTTAGACGATAGGATGAAGTACTTAGTGTCTTCTTACCAAATATGATGCGCCTCCTTTCAAATTGAGGATTTACTGACCACTGCTTCAGGTTCAAGATAAGATGCTAATACCAAAAGTCTGCCATTAGAGTAGAGAGTGCCCCTGGGTTTATACAAAGTGGTGATGTGACACTTATTACAAGTGAAATTCATCTTTCAAGTATATGGCTTGAGCGCCTAGAGTATTTGAATTATGACCTAAGCAAAGCTTAGATTTTGTATTTCAAGAGCATAGAAGATTTTATATTGTGACGCCAAATTAACAGGACAGGCGATGTACTAAACATAGGTTTATACTTAGGAATCTGTACAATTAAGAAATATATTTTGTTTTTCAAGAGGACTTAAATAATAAAATAAATCAATACAGACGATTTCTTGTGCCTACCTATTTGTAATATCACACAGCCTCTGAACACTTTACGGGTGTTTGCTGGCCACTGTGGCAGAAATAATAAAAAACCTCAAAATCTTTTAAAATCTGACAAGAACCACCCATAATCAGGCTCTAAATTTCAAAATCCTTACAAGGAGTGAAAATATTTGCACTTTTCCAAAATAGGCAGCGCAATACTTATTGTGATATATTGTAATCTACCTTGACATGTATTTTGCAGTTCCTCTGAGTGAGGAAGTTATTTAGAAGTTTGGATCAAGTACTTAGTGTCTTCTTACCAAATATGATGTCTGCGTCCTTTCAAATTGAGGATTTACTGACCACTGGCTTCAGGATAAAATAAGACGCTAACACCAAAAATCTGCCATTAGAGTAGAGAGTGCCCTTGGGTTTATACAAAGTGGTGATATGCTGGGCTGTAGCCAGGATTTTTGAAAGGGGGTGGCGGATTTTCAAAAAAAAAAAAAGAAAAAAAAAAAAGGATTTCAGTAGTTTTTTAGCCATTTTGTGCAGTATTTTATCAAGAAATGACATACATTTACATGTTTTTGGTGCTTTTATAGGTGTTTTTGGTGAACATTTAGAGAATTTTGGGGGGGCTCTGACTGAAAAAGGGGGGGGGGGGGGGGGGGCCCCCCCCCTTGCCCCCCCCCCCTCTGGCTACGGGCCTTGTGATGTGACACTTATTACAAGTCAAATTCATCTTTTAAGTATGGCTTAAATGCCTAGAGTATATGAATTATTACCTATGTAAAGCTTACATTTTGTTTTTCAAGAGCACAAATTTTATATTGTGATGCTTTATAGATTTACAGGACAGGTGATGTACTATACATATGTTTATACTCAGGAATCGAGACATTTAAGAAATAGATTTTGTTTTTAAAGAGCACTTAAATAAATAATAAAGTAAATAAATACAGGGGATTTCTTAGTGTGCAATGCCTTCTCTATTTGTAATACCATCCAGCTTCTGCATACTTTACAGGTGTTTGCTAACCACTATGGCCTAAATAAAAAAACACCTCAAACTTGGTTTTCCTTTTTTATGAACATGTATAGAGAGATTTCTGTTCAAAATCTGACAAGAATCATTCGTAATCAGGCTCTAAATTTCATAATCCTTATAAGGAGTGAAAATATTTGCAAAAATTAGTAGCACAATACTTACATGTGATATATTGAAATCTACCTTGACATGAATCTTAAAGTTCCTCAAAGTGAGGAAACTGTTTAGACGTTGGAATGAACTTCTCAGTGTCTTTATACCAAATATGCCTGTGTCCTTTTAAATTGAGGATTTACTGACCACTGCTTCAGGATAAAGTAAGACCCTAACACCAAAAGTCTGCCATTAGAGTAGATAGTGCCCTTGGATTTATACAAAGTGGTGATGTGACACTTATTACAAGCGAAATTCATCTTTCAAGTATGACATGAGCGCCTAGAGTATTTGAATTATGACCGATGGAAAGCTTAGATCTTGAAATTCAAGAGCACTTAGAGGATTTTATATTGTGACGCCAGATTTTCAGACTGACTGGGGATGTACTAAATATAGGTTTATACTAAGGACATTTAAGAAATAGAGTTTGTTTTTCAAGAGTACTTAAACAAATAATAAAGAACCTCAAACTTGGTTTTCCTTTTTATAAACATGTATGGAGAGATTTCTGTTCATTATCTGTCAAGAATCACCCATAATCAGGCTCTTTAAGTTTCAAAATCATTACCAGGAGTGAAAATATTTGTACTTTTCAAAAATTGGCAGGACAATACTTACATGTGATATATTGTAATCTACCTTGACATTTATCTTTAAGTTCCTAGGAGTGAGGAAGTTGTTTAGACTTTAGGATGAAGTACTTAGTGTCTTCTTACCAAATATGATGCCTGCGTCCTTTCAAATTGAAGATTTACTGACCACTGCTTCAGAATAAAATAAGACACTAACACCAAAAGTCTGCCATTAGAGTAGATAGTGCCCTGGGTTTATACAAAGTGGTGACGTGACACTTATTACAAGTGAAATTCATCTTTCAAGTATGGCTTGAGCGCCTAGAGTATTTGAATTATGACCTAAGCAAAGCTTAGATTTTGTTTTTCAAGAGCACTTAGAGGATTTTATATTGTGACGCCAGATTTACAGGACAGGGGATGCACTAAACATAAATTCATACTTGGGATTCTGGACATTTAAGAAATATGTATACCATGAATTTTTTCAAATAGAGTAGTGTAGTACAAGGTCAACTAAACAATGAGCCAATGCTAAGCTGAAGACCCATTTTGAATAAACAGAACTCAATTTTGAACCAACAGAACTCCATTTGGAGTGGCCTCTTTTGCTACTCCACTGCTTAGTGTACCCAAAATTACAATCATTTCTGTATGCACAGACTGACATTAACCCTTTCCAGTCTGACCAGTTTTGCTGCCCCAGGCTGAAGGCATTTTACCTCTAAACTAACTTTGTTCGTAAATTCAAATTATCTTTAGAAATATTCAACATAATGCAATGAGACTTCAGCATAATACACCTGTATGAAATGAACACATTGCCTGGAATAGTGTTTTTGATGTTAAGGGGCAGTTATACTTCAGTGTTAGTTAGGTATCAGTGGGACATCCTACGTCTGAGCTGACATTAATTTATGGCATCCCCAAATGCCCTATGGCAGGAAAAAGTTATTCAACTGAGTGATCTCCAGGACCAACAAATTGATTGGTGATAGGTCTTTCAGTGTTCGAGGATCAACTCTCTGGAATAACATACCATCTAGCATCAGGGTATCCACCACTGTCAGTTGTTTTAAGAAATCTCTCAAAACATATTTGTATTAACTTGCTTGTATTTATGCATAATTGGTAGCTTGTAACTGTTCTTTTCTCTTGTTTTATGTAAAGCGCACTGATCATTTATGGACATTGCGCTATATAAGCACTGTTTATTATTATTATTATTATCTCATTTGGATTCACATTAGATGTATGACAAGATCATAAATAGTATAGTGTCATTCAACATGAAGTGGGGGACAGGGAATGCAATTTATATATTGTCGTTAAAGGTGTCCCAACAGTTTTCAAAGATTGTAGTTATCAAGCTCTATCAGTCTAAAAGCTATTCTTGACCCTGCCCTTCTTCATATAAATATCTTTTGAAAAACAGTGACATCAAATAACCCTTTTAATTAAAATGCAACAATGACAATAAATATAGCTATCACCATAGTAGTTTAATAGAGCAGATAATGATAACTAATATCACAGGTTGGTCGGTTATTGACTGTTATTAATATTATGTCACATCACAGGTAATTAGTTGCTAATTTACTGTTAATAATTTTGTTATATTCATTAAGTGATGATTTTAATAAACAGGTCATCAACACCTAATATATTGCAGATACTGGATCAACAATATATATGTTTAAAAAAAAAACTAGATCATTTTGCAAATCTAAAAAAATCATCTTGTTTAGGCTTTTGCCAAGGAAACCCAACTTGGTACTTGGTACCAAGTAAGCTAAATGAAGCTTATCTTCAACTGGGGCTCCAATATGTTTTTAAATTCAGTTTTTGAATGGAGGTGGAAGACCGGAGTAACTGGAGAAAAACCTGTGGAAGTGAACATGGACTGAAAACCAAATTCACATAAAACGCTGGGAGCGGGAATCGAATCCGGGACCTCATTGATGCAATGCGAGACAACTGCTGCTCATAAAAAAATTCCTTAAACTAGTCTCAACTATAACTGGAAACATCGCAGCAATTAACAACAATAAGAATTATATGATATAAAGTTGATTGCACTCCCTCAACATATGATTTCTTATACAAAGCACACAATTTTTGGATGAAGGTATACTATTTCAGCTTATCATTAAAAAGGGCAATAGAGCAAACCAAAGTTGTAGCAAACCAATCAGAAATTGAAGCTAGATTGTGAGACACATATGTTCTTATTGCAAAATATTCTACAGCAGGAATCCTCAAACTGAGGAGCTCATGTGATCTAGTGGAATAGTGCAGGACTCCGAATCATGAGATAACGAGTTCGAGCCCCGCTACGGCCAACAAGTTATGTCCTTGGGCAAGGCATTTAATCCTCATTGCTTCGTCGACCCGAGCATTATTGGGTAGCTGTTATGGGAAACATTACAATCTAAGTGCAGATAGGATGCGCGCCTGGCCAGTGACAACTAGTTACTGCGAAATGTTTGTGACGGTTTCCTGACGGCAGCGTAATAATAATTGGCGACAGCGCTTTGCATACATAGTTAAAAAGCGCTATAAAAATCCGATTATTATTAAATAGCGGCGCATGTGCCAAATGTGGCGCTTTGAATATTACAGATTGGCGTTTTTGCTCTATCTCTATCAAAAAAGAAATACATTAGAAATACATTGAAAAACAGATGCATGTGGCGCTTTAGCTGACAACTTTCTCATTTATGGGGCGCATTGTGAGAACTAGTTGAGAATTCCTGTTCTACAGTATGTACAGGGTGTCCAAAAATTAACTACCCATTTTTAAATGCTTATAACTTTAAAACCAGGATTCGCATGGCAACTAGAGACATATGTATTGATAAAGGAAACTTGTAGAATTTTTTTGGTACCAAACATTATGCAATCAGTAAACTTCTAAGATAGCAAGAAGGTCTGAAAGTTTTAAGTGGTTGAGCCAATATACCATACAGTGTTGATACTCTTCTGCCACTTCACTATGACAACATGACGCCTTATACAGCTAAACGGTTTAGAATGGCTTTATTAATTAACTTTTTCATGAACAATCATATTGCTCAAGACAAAGAAACCCTGGCCCTTTCACTCCCATGATTTAAGTCCGCTCGATTACTTTTTTGAGTTGTCTGAAGGACAGTACATCCCAACACCCTGGGCTATTCCTGACCTGAAACAGAACATCACCAGTGAAAACAAGAAGATCAAGAAGAACGCATGCACAAACGTCCAGAGCTTTGTCGTTAGAGTAAAATATTTTGTTGAAATCTGCAAAGAGGCCATCTAGAACATATTCTGAAATACTAGGCAGCTTAACTGGATAACAAGGAGGTAATTTGATATGTCCCTGTGAGTGTAACTTTGAATGTGTAAAAAGGGGTAATGCTGTTGTGTACCATTTAAAGATGAGCATAATGCGAGAGTTATGCTTTGACAAATGAAAAACATTTTAATGAGCATTGTGTAATTATTAAGACAAAACCACAATCATAAATCTTTGTATTAACATTTTAAAAGCTGTTTCGCTGAATTGGTCATTAAAATGATCATGAATGATTCTCCTGTCTTCAAAGATTGATTCCTCCTCTACATGTGACTCACACATTTGTTTTTCTTCTCAGTATGAAAGTAGGCTTTTTACGTTTGACGTAATTTACGTTGAAAATGATTTTTTTAAATGGCAATTATATCATGTTTGGTACCAAATTAATTCTACAAGTTTCCTCTATCAATACATATGTCTATAGTTGCCATGCGAATCCTGGTTTTAAAGTTATAAGCATTTAAAAATGGGTAGTTAATTTTTGGACACCCTGTATATATACATGTATTTACATATATGTGACCTTCCAGCCCTTATAAGCAGTAAATGCCAGAAACTTCATTTTTCGCTACAAGTGAAAATACATGTCAAGGTCAAAATTTGCCTAAATTGATTTTTTGACAGATTCACAATCCTAGTGCTTACTACAAAATACCAGCAAAGTTTCATTTCAAGAACATGATAGGAAATGTGAAATAAATTGGCATATTCTTAAGACGATCAACAGATAATATAGGGCTTACTAATCTTTGAACGCGTTTATCTCAGTTATACGTTTTACTCCCTTACAACCTTTGATGGACCATACCTTGACTTCTGGAAATTGTGTGAAGTTGATTAAGGTGTCAGTTTAATTCTTAAAGCATGGTCTTTGCAAATAATTAAAAAAGTGAAAATGACAAGTGCTGGCATTTACTGCTGGTTTGGGCTGGATGGTCACATATATGAGTGTTCATGCTGTCTCTGTATGTTTTATCTTACATTGAAAAATAGTTAGTTGATACAGCAATTCTCCAAAACACTTCATGCAAAAATCTCATCAAAGTTAATTTTCTCTTCTAATCACATCCATGCTTTGTAATAATATCTCAAAATTTGTGTAGCATTTAGTTCATATACCAACACCTTTACAACTAAACCACTCATTTCATCTATTAGGGATTTAATATACATTCTGAATCCCTTCCCTATGGCAATTTCATAAGAAATATTATGCATTGATGATTTTTGATATTAAATTCTCCTCCGTAATGGATCTATTAAAAGTCAAATATTAAGGATGGATGAGCAAGCTTCAAGGTCGTTATTAATAATCCGTTTTACTCATCAGGAACTTGTTAATCTACTTCCGGCGGATTCTGAGAGATGATTCTACTTTTGTTATCATATGTAATTCCGTTAGTATTACTAGTCCAATGTCAATTTGAATACTTGTAATCATTATAAAAACTCTCATACATTAGTGACAAATTTTGTAATTTTAGGTTGTATATTTCCTGAGAATATAGAAAAAATTGACTTAAATAAAATTACCATGCTTCCTTTACAGTTTTCATCTTTAACACACACACATACACAATATGAATATTCTTATGCAATTTTAGCGAAAGGGGATTACATTTTTTTTTTTAGAATTTTACAGAATTTAAATATTTGATTATGGAAATTTCCATGCAAACTTTTTACAATTATGAAAGAAAATGAATGATTTCTGCATAATAACAATTTTAATAATCCCTTTATGGGGTCAGCAATAATTTCTTAATAAGTCTACTTTGAAATTCTGATGTTCTTTTATACATTGTCATCTTATTTTAAGGCTATGAAATTGTGAAGAGCATAATATAATATGAACATTAACATATTTTTAGCGAATGAGATGTTAGTTTGAGAAAGTCAACTACATTCAAGGAATTTTTTACCCCTGATCAGATCACACTTATCATGATATTGAGTTAAGTTGATGTACAAAAAGGTAGTTTAATAATACAAAGTATCAAGTCAAAAACCTCAAAATGCAATTTTACCAAATCTACCTATTTCTCTCACTCTATTTGCACATATCAAAATAAAGCTTAACCATACATCCATAACATATGTTATTACTTTCTCATTCATCAGCTCTGGCAATTATATTGTTTTTTTAAAACGGAATGTACATATATATGATAATTAAAATCTTTTCAATAAGTGGGAAATGAATATTAGAGTTTTGAAATGAGGCATTGACATATAATCAATATAGTTTCTATAACTCATTAGGAATATATATGTTTGAAGACAAAAACAAAAAAGAAGAAAAGCATTTGTTATTTTATAAGTATTATTTATTACAAGACCAAGTAGGCACCATGTTGAAACAATCTGCATCATTGACAGGGATCAAGAAACCAACAAGCTCTGCGACAATAACTTAGTGTCAAATCAACCATCGACGCCTGCTTTGGCCACCTGGTAAATATGAATTTGAATTTGCTGGCATTAAATAGTCGTAAGCATAGACAAACACAAAAATTACCATCTCTTAAAATTTGGCATCACAAAGTTGATTTTTGGTTCCTCATGGAAATAGTTACCCTTCCAACCACAATAAAAAAGGACAATAACAATAGTTTGTACTAACTTTCAAATTCCACAGCACTAATTGATCTACCCCGCACCACCCTATGGCACATGCGGGCCGCCATTACATGACACACCGGTTGCACTAAAGTGTCTCAAAAGTAGTTGAAATGTGGGTTGAGTGGCTTAGTTTTGTTCTAGATATTTACTTTAGATCTCTGTCAACAAATATTGATATTTTCTCCAATATAAGCTCATATTTGGTCATTTTCCCTCTAAATTGAGAGACACAAAAATGGTCTAGAAATCACCCAGAATACGAGCTGCCGTTTAACATGTTAAAAATGTAGGGTAGTGTAGGGAAAAATCGAGCTGCTGAACCCCACTTCAAATGCTTGTCAAATGATAGTAAATATCATTGTTTTTCAGAAAATCAATGGTTTTATTGCATTGTCACACCATAAATGTTAAATTTTGGGGTAAAAAAGACACAATATTTGCATGTAAAACAATAGGAATACCAATTAGTGCTGTGCAACCTTCAGTATTACTTGTCAATTAGGATAAAAAACAAATTGAACCCAATTAATAGTTCATCGTGAGCAGCCGTGTTTAAATATACATGGACCCACTTGTTTGTCAAACACAGTACTTTTAATTTACAACTTATATATATGAGGTTTCCTTTAGTCGCATCTTTACACAAATGAAGAATTTTGCAAATCTGCAACAGATTGGTCATGAAGTAAGTATCAGTATACTTTGATTGATTTAATAAAATGCCTGGCTGATAACTTCATTATGGGTACTAAAAAGTCATATTCATATCAGATAAAAGCCATATAGAAACAGATTAATGTAAATTGATTAAATTTCCACCCTATATTCAAGTTAGAACCCACTTACAATGCAGTACTGAATTCTTCCTTTCTTATTTAATGGACAGAATTGTTTGCATACAAAAACACCTGCAGAGTGGGAACTCAATCTGAAAAAATTGTTCTTATTCAATATTGAATAAGACTTAATGTGTTAAATGACATTTTAAATATCAGGTTCAGACAGCAAAATAGACAAGTGTGAATTTGATATTCTTGTTTTTCATGCTTCTTATCAAAGGATCCTCATTTATGCAACATTTAGTCATGTGAATTCAAGAAAGCTTTTATATCGGCAGAGGCTGCAATAAGCTCTGCTTATTTAGCACCTAAAATTTGCATAAGTGAGTAACCCCCTGGATTTTTGCAGTGTGTAACACAAATTAATGAAAAATTGTAACTATTGTACCTACAACTTTCTGGAATTCACATGATGACTACAATCAAGGAAAAAAGTGTTGGTATGATTTGCTATAAAGTTTGACGATTTTTGAAGGTTCCCCTTCCCTGCTCAATGTCGATCTTAATTCAACTTGCCATCATTCTCCACAACATTGTAACAGGGGAAGAGTATAGGAGTAGAGAGTCAATGCTGAATTATCACAATCCACTTGAACATCATTTGTTATCACTGCTACTCATGAAAACAGTTGACTTGAGCTAAAAGAACTCGTCCATTTCAGTGACTTTTTTCCTTGATTGTAGTTCTTACTTGAATGTAAACAATATGCTCCACTTACCTATTTGTTAAGAGGCCATGACAAAGCACATGAAATGAGAAATGTTAGTCAAATTTGACAGATAAATGTCATCACTTGATAATCTATCATGATAACTGACATGATAAACTTGAAATACAAAGAGAACATTGTTGGTAGTACATATATTATCGAGGTGTTATTTAAAACCAAAAGGCTATGGACTGTATCAGTTAACGATATTTAGGTAAACATTTCTTGTTTATCAGGTGTATAAAAGATCACCCCAAAATTTTAAGGTTAAGTCCTAAGGTTATGTTGAACATATTTGTGTAACCTGAAGTATACCTTTTCCTGATTGGACCATAGCCATACACAATAAATGATTAATTAAAGGGATTTAAAGAACAAAAACATTTTCAGTTATTTACACTTGTGAAACTACAAATCAACATTCAATCCATATGCCTTAGATCAAAAACAACAGTCATCAAACATTTGTACATTATATATGCAAAATAATTTTCTTTCTACCCTGATTTGTGTTACTGCAAAATATTGAAATGACTATTTTCATTTAAAAATAGCCCCATAGTTCAGAATTACATCATTTACATGGTGAACATAGAAGAATATCCTTTCATTAAAGTGTCAGGTCAGACCCCACTATCTGTAGTGCTATCCATAGTACTTAAACTTTAACTACAACAGCTTTTCATCACACATTTCATCTCAACTAAGTCAACAAGATCAGGTTTCCTGAATTAGACCATTTAATTGGTGCTTCTCAATCCCATCTCCTCTTGACTCACAGATGAAAGGATGCTTCACAAGTGTGCAAGCTCAAGAGTGAAACTCAATATGTGCTTTTCAAGTGCTATTCTTAGGACTATTTGAATATCTCTGTGCATCTATGCTGCTATTATTAGAACCAGAGAAATTTAGGAACCACGTTTGTTCTAAAGAGATGTCGGATTCATTCTAATTGCCTGCATGGTTAATTAAGAATGTGTATATTCTCACGTTAATCTGGCAAAGTATCCCAAAAATTATTAAAGAATGTTTAAGATGTAAAAATTCAAAGCAAAAAAGTGTCTGTTTCCTATAAATGTTACAGTTCAACAAGAATGGTTATGGATATTATTTAGTAGATTGAAGTACTTTCTAAAAATGCAAAAAAATCAGTAAGTGTTGGGGAAAGACGAATTTTTGGTAATCATGGCTAATGCCTTTACAAAATAAAAGAGATGCCTTGGTGAACAGCCAAGAGAGTCCTTCCTTTTGAAGTGATCAGGCCCAGACTCCACTATCCGCAGTGCTATCCACAGTACTTAAACTTTAACTACAAGACTTTTCCATTATACATTTTCTTCTCAACTAAGTCAACAAGATCAGGTTTCCTCAATTAGACCATTTAATTGGTGCTTTTCAATCCTGTCTCCTCTTGACTCCCAGATCAAAGGATGCTTCACAAGTGTGCAAGCTCAAGAGTGAAACTCAATATGCGCTATTCAAGTGCTATTCTTAGGACTATTTGAATATCTGTGTGTGTCTTTGGTGCTATTTGTAGAACCAGAGCAATTCAACATCCATGCCTGTTCTAAAAAGGCGCTGGATGTTTACCCAATCAATCCAGTTTAATTGTCTGCAGGGTTAAGAATTTGTATTTTCACATGGTAAACTGGAAAATATCCCGCAAAGTATTAAAAAATGTTTATAAGTAAAAATTGAACACTGTAATTAAATATACATCAGGTGTCATCCCCATATAATTATAAACAATAAAGATCATATAAAATATAAATTTCACAATGTGATACTGATGGCTTGGGCTTGTGTATATTCTGATAGTTAAAGCCTCACAATGGAAGGTGATGAGTAGTGGCAGAAAAATTTAAAACCATTTTAGTCAACCGACATAGCTATATGAAAGAAGTTCATATAACTAGAGATTAATTTTGACATATGACTATATATATATTTTTAATGAAATGTTTGATGTTATATATCAGAACCAAAAAAAAAAATTAATGACAAACTATTCAATGAGGGTTTTAATTACAATATGATGACATAAGATATAAAAATGTATTAAATATTGACCCGCCTCATCTTCTTTCTTTGAAATGTCCTCTAGTTTAAAATTACTCTCTGAATCTATTAAAGTTAAAGGTAAAAATTAAAGAGATGGCATGGTGAACAGGCAAGTGATCAAGCCAGACATAACTATCTGCAGTGCTATCCACAGCGCTTAAACTTTAACTGCAAGAGCTTCACATC